>CM057342.1:135736978-135994923 GCA_030015575.1 Agapanthus africanus
TTCAAAAGTTAAAGTGAAATTATTCTTATACCACAAAATGAAGATTAAAATCTTTATAAAGAACAAAAAAAAATTGTGCAGAAGACAGACATACACATACCGAAATATATATTTAATCAACTGAAAACTTCGAGATTTCTTACCATCAAGGTGAAACACTCCCTCAGTATACTGAGAAAATTTCCAGAATGTCACTTCGCCGGCACATTTAAGTATAACATTCGAGTCTATTTCAAGACTGTTTAGAGTTTTACACATTAAATATGACGAGCGTCAATAAAACTTTAATATCACCGAAAAGTTCCAATCCAACAATCGCTCACGCAAGGCTCTGTCACAAAATACATACCTGTATATGAAACAGAAGTAGCAATTAACCTCTCTCTAGGACATAATTGCATCAGAAAACAGAATTTAGCAGTCAACCTCTAAATAGGAGAGATTAAGATCTTTGACTTCCAGTTTCAAACTTCTCCTTATTAACACCAATCTCTTCTCTTATATGACCACTAAAAATAGAAGGAATCAGCCATCAACCTCACATCTGAGCCTTTTATGATCCCTTTCAGGCTCTTCGAGCGAAGACAACTCTCCCTCTTCCCCATTCTCTTCAAACACATTATCACTTAACTTGGCATTTATTCTCCCAGTCGAAGCTTGATCACACTTCGCCTTCTCAACCTCAATACCATTTTCAAGCTCTCTTTCAATGAGATCGTCTTCATCGATTATGTCCGTCTTTTTGGCCGCTGCATCATTCCTCAACCATTTCCTTTTCTCCAGGGCAGCTTTCACTTTATCTTTGTCAATCTTTGTTATAGGATCAGCAGTATTATCACTAACCTTTTCTTTAACCACACCATCATTAGCATTAGAATTCTCACTCACGGTTGAAGTAGGGGTCTTTGAAGGATGATTAGTTGTAGGTCCACCTCCGGTGCTTCCTTCAGGATCATTAGGATGAGAAGATTGAGTTGCTCGGTTTTGCTCGTAAAGCTCCAGCATTTGATTGCTAACATCTGCAAAAAAGGCAAGAACAAGAATTTATATAACAATCCTTGGTTTTTGCGCCTTAGGAAAAAGGTGCAATGAAAAAATTGGACCTTCTAATTGCCTTGGGTTGACATCAAATTCTTGCCACCAGACCTTATCACCATCGGATGGAAGTTTCACTTTAAGAAACTTTGCAGCAAGAAAGATGGCACCAGCTGCTATATGATGGGGCTTGAACTGGAGACAGAGCGATGTCCGAAGCCTGAATATGGTGGGGCCCATTCAGTGGATAGAGCAATATTGTAGACTAAATAACAAGTAGAAATACCCTTCTAATGGTAAAACTAGTTTGATATGCATTATTACTTCGAGCCCCATTAGCATAAACTTTTGGTTACAATGG
The DNA here is from genome assembly GCA_030015575.1 of Agapanthus africanus. NCBI lineage: Eukaryota > Viridiplantae > Streptophyta > Magnoliopsida > Asparagales > Amaryllidaceae > Agapanthus > Agapanthus africanus. The sequence goes on from CM057342.1 coordinate 135,738,375, forward strand.
TTTCCTAACATATTATCACAACATCAGATTTTCAAGAGGTTTTGGACATCTTCCACATATACTCCTTCTGTTTCATAATACTGGTCCTTGTTTGCACATCAACACCCCCCCCCCCCCACCCCCCAAAAAAAAACCCAAAAAAAACACATTACTTAAAACCAAGGCACTTTAAAAATGGAGTTCCAACTCTTTCCCTACAGATTGATAAATTACAAAAGTTTCAAGTAAATTAATGAAGATTACCACCAGAATAAATTAGGGATTTCAAATTTATGGCATTTTAGATTTTAGAGAAGTTATACTTTTCTTAATAAGTGTGCAAGATGACAAAAAGACCAGCACCCCCTCCGTTTTTTACTTGTCCTATTTTTCTTTTGCTAACTTATAATGAATAGAACTACTATAAGATGTAAATGAATATTCCTTTATTTAACCCTATGGTAGTCTTCGTTTATTCTCCCAATCAGGGATAAATTTGGAACTTCAAGTATAAAATGGATGTGTTTCTTTTGCAAACTTATTATGAATATTATAACTACTCTAAGATGTAAATGCGTTCTATGTGGCCGCATATGCAAATGCACCCCCTCAACGCATGAAAACGAGTGGTTTTGTTGATATATGTAGTGAAAAAATTTGCACTGATGTATAGAAGTTGTTATACGGCCACATATTGCATTATGCGGCCGCACAAAGCGCATAGAAACTTAAGGTTGAGTAGGGTTACGAAACGGGTGTGGGGTTTTTATTATGCCTGTATCCAAAGCCCAAACTCAATAACCTAAGGATATCTAGAGATGTAAACGGATACGAATAATCCGAATGGAATCCGTATTCGTATCCGAATTTTATCAAATAAAGTTATTGATTTTCAATTTCAATAACTATTCGTACCCGTATTCGTCAACGATAACCGGATACAAATATGATAACACATATTCCTTGCACATTTGTATCCAATTTAATATTTGACTTTTCATACTATGTATGAATATAATTTTTACAGTATTAGTTTTATATCCGTATCCGAATTTCTTAATGGTTTTTCATTATCTGGATTCACGTCCGTTAACAACTACCGGATACGAATATGGTTACAGCTATAACCGATCCGTATCCGATACGTTTACATCCCTAAATACATCTATAAAACCTCTCCAAAAGCTAAATAAATTATTCCTACTTATTCCTCGTTTTCTCTCCCACATCAAATTAGGACTTGACTCCAACCTCTTCTTCTTTGCTCTCCGATGAAAACTCTAGCAAAACACTGGTAAGACATCACCTTTGTAGGCAAGAAACTTGAAAAAGCTATTTGGTTTCTTCTCAACAAAAAGATAAATTTTTCTTCAATTTTCATGTTTGTTTTTTTAGAAACCCTAAAACTTCATGTACTTTGACCTTTTTTTCTCAACAAAAAGTTGATTACTTAATAATTCAATAATATTCATTACATTAAAATTATACACTATATTTTGAACGCATATTTTGCATTTTTTCTATATTTTTAAAAAAAATTTATCATTAATATAGTTTTTTGGAATTTTTAATTTAAATAATACAAATTGTATGCGACTCGTAATCGCTTATGCACTATGCGGTCTTTGGATGTATGAAACCGCATATCACATTCCATAACATTGATGAAAATTCCTAATTTAAACCTATGGTAGTCTTTGTTTATTCTCCCAGTTAGGGATAGATTTGGATCTTCATGTATAAAATGGATGGGTTTAAGAAGTATGGTAAAACATGGTTCTTGATCTTCTAAAGAGACTAGAAATTTGGGGGAAAAGAAGAGAAAAAACGCACTAGTAAAAAGAAATGGAGTGAGTGATATGAAATGGAGGGAGTATTCATTTCCAACCCCCAATAAATTGTCTTTCAAAGCGAGTGGTCCAAACTCCAAAGGCCCAGCCGACAGGGATTATTAAGAGATAAACCAGCTTGATGCACATTGTTAATCCACAATTCATCGAGCTTCAGCTTAAGCTTTTAGATAAAATTAGTTTCCCAACAAACTCAAACACCAACAAACTGGAAAATTTGGCATACCCATCATTCACAAAATTCCATGCAACTTGAGCAAGAGCATTCTGTGCAACCTTGAACTTCTTTATTGCCTCGACAAGGGGCTTATATGGATGATAAACATTGAAATCGAAGCCCAGCGTTGAGAGAACCACCCTTTCTCCAAGTAAAACAAGTTCCTTTTGCTGTTCGTATACTTCCTACCAAAAGTACAGCAAGATAAGATTTGCAAGGAAAAAAAATCCCCAAACCAAATAATAACATTTACTTCAAAAGCAATGGGAAAGGAGGGGTGGGAACAAACCAGACATCATTTCATTTTGGCCGCAAATTGTTAATCAAGGAAAACACAGTGTTTACCTTCTGCTTGATTTTCTGGACAGCAGAAGGATCTTTCTTATGAATAATTTCGTAAGAAACAAGGATGACATCCTTTAGAGGACGAGGAGTTTCTTCAACCTTTCCAGCCAGGAACATGCACACTGTTGCAATTGTCTGAATGAACAAAAACATAAAAACTAAAATTCCCAGTTAAAAAAAGTAAATAAAGGTACCCAATAGTTTTCCAAGACTAGCAGAACAGATTCAGAGACAAGAAAAAACTAATTTATTAACAAAGCAAATAAATTCCAAACTACTATTCCAGAAAATACATGGGGAGCATAAGAAACAAATCAAAGAAAAAACATCTAAAAGTAAATGATGTAGTGTAAAAACAAAGCAGATCAGCTTTCATAGCCACATCAGGATGTCAGTTCAGAAAAAGTTAGAATAATTCTATGCTTACTGGAAGATAATAATAAAAACACAGCCAATAGACCCAGAACAAGTGGAGAGATATCGATGAGGTTAGAGCAGCCACAATAGACCCAGAATAAAAGGGCAGAGAAAAATTAGGAAGCACAAACACTTCAATTTGCTTGCCGTGTCCGACATGTATCGGACACTCCACCCGACACATGTTGGACACACTTGGACTAGGTCCACCCATATTGGACGTGTACAACATTTCTATACAGTATAGGCGATGAAGCCGGATCTATGAAAGTCACCTTTAATAAAAAAGGATTAATATTTTATATGTTTTAACTATTATGAATTGTATTCTTGTATGTTTTTACTTTTACTTTTATACATGTATTTATTTGCGCTCAAGAAAACCTATGGATGAAAGTTAAAATCTAGATTTATTTTTTTGTGGTTTTAAAGTTACGCTAGCACACATTTTTTCTCATAGGTTCTTATATTTTGTTTAATTTATATATTTAAATATATAGATAAATAACATAGCCGTGTCCCGCGTCCGTGCTTCATAGGATATGGACGAGGTTAAGATTACAATGAACAGATTAATATTTGTGACCACTATGGTAGACCAAATGCACTTTCGCAGGATACATTGTAAACAAGAGAGAATAATTAATGAAGCCTCAATACCAACTGTCATTAGAATTCTTTTCTTAAAAACGAAATATGGTAGAGTTTGAATCTTAGATAGGAAAAAGATAGCTCTATATTACACAATTAGTATATCATCCTAGTGATGTTTCGTAACACACATGCTTTAGAGACTCTTTAGAGTTGTCACCCCTCCTAAGAAAGAACTTATATCTTGTCACCAGTTAACCCTCCCCTTTCATGTCAATAAAACACCAACCGAGAACACACATAAGAGCTTACTTTTATCTTGTGGATGTATGTATACATTTTCATGTTTATGATAAGTGTGCGTGCAGACTAATATGTTTATTTCATGTGCATGACTGGTATTCTTCATTTCTATAAGTTTCACCCATAAAGAAATATAAGAGAAACAACATTGAACAGAAATAGCAATTTTAAGAATTCAACCTCACCAAATACATGAGCCAAGAGGTCTAGCTTTTAAAAGGTTAATTTTCCATCATTCTACAGACAACAAATCAGCTTAGCTTAACAATTACGGAAACAAACCTTTTTCTCCCAAAACTTACCAATTGAACCAGTAGTTCATCAACATGTAAATCTAAATTTAGGAAGTAGAAGTTATCAACTCAAAAGCATACTTTAAGGGGCTGTTTGTTTGTTGAAATCAAAAACCAAGAATAGGAATTGAGGTCTTCCAAACAAAATTTTTTGTCTCCTGGAATTGACATTCCTATGTTTGTTTGTAAAGAATTGGAATGGTTTTTATCCCCTTCAATCCTTTCCTTTGTTTGGTTGAGCAAAGAAAAGTGAGAATTGAGTTTTGGGAATTGAATAAAGAGAAGAGAGAAAGAAGGTAACCATAACATTTCCCAAATAAATAATATATCTAATCCTATGTGTCTTTGGGAACGGACAATTCCATCCAAAAAAAGCTTGGATTTGGAATTGCCAAAAAGATGATGTCAATTCCCATTTTGATGATGTCAATTCCTAAAACTTGCAATTCCTATTCCATGCAAACAAACAAAGGGATGGCAATTCCAAGCTTTTTTGTTTTGATGAATAGTGTCTTGTCTCCCCAATTGCCATAAGTTTTGGCAATTCCTTGCAAACAAACAACCCCTAATAAGAATTCATTTTATCAGTCACAAGGTCAAAAATGAATGGATAGTGTTGCTGCAATCCTATCACCTACAACAGCACCAACACCACTGCCAGCAACAAACCTATGTCTCAAACTATCGTCACTGGCTACATAAATCCTTGTCTGTCCGGCTTCATCAAGAGCCATTTCCTCAATTAACTTAGCAACAATGTCTTTTTAAGTTACGTCCACCCAAATTTGTTTAGGATTGCTAACACGTATCCATGCTACAATTTCCATACCTCCTAAAGTCATGACACATTTACCAACCTCCATTGCACATCCGATCAATCTCACTTGAAACCCCCTCAACTTATATGCTCCTATAGGAGCTACGCCTAACACCAACTTGTTATGAATGCAGTCCATTTCAACATTTTTTTTCTGGCTACATCCATCTTATGGGGAATTTTTCTTAATTGCCCAATTCTTACCTTAAATCTCTTCCTATAAGGGTCTTATATATATTTCCTTTTATTGCATAGGTATTAAAATGATAAAATAATAATCTAGAATCACTTTAGTTCACATTGTCATCCAACTTTTCATCACTAAACCACATTATTCTTGATCTCACCGTCGTGATGAGTGATTGTCCAAGTAAAACTTAGGAGTTTCTTAGACATCAACATGAAGCATGCCTTCCTGTTTTCTCACAACATTGCTGCATTTACATTTTTTTATATTCAATGGTCTACAAGTAGGCAACAGGTCGGACTGGGGATGCCATGACTTTATTGTATATATATCTTATGTTGTTGAAGCAAAAAAAGCTGTTGAAACATACCAAACACGTCAAGCTATGATGTTGGGCTGTGTGTCAACCGCATGTGATGATTTAATAGCATAAATTTAAGTCGAGAATAAACTTTGACGAGGAATGATCCTATGAGAAGCAACATAAGGTGAGCTATGAGAGGAAGTGACTGCAACCGTCGGATATTATTTGATGGCTGAGATTTAATAGTTGTTTTTAAAGGTAAATATAGAAAAGATAACATAATCAAATTAAATCTCATCAAATCTTGTAGAATATCTTTCCTCTCTTTGAGAGAGAATCTACTGGAGATAAAATCTTTCAAGATAAATTAAAAACACCTTCATAAGGCCATAATGTGAAGATCAAAAGGAAAAACTCAACTTGTTGGTTCAACACTCAATGTCAACTTGTGGGTTCAGACATAATTGATTATGTTCTTAAGCATATTTTTATCATCGATATAAAAAGAAATTCATTTTCTTTAATTTATCATTCATCCTTCTATGTTTTTCCCCAAAAAAGAAATCCATATTGAGAAAGAAATATTAATATGAGAGAGAGCTAGAGAGATTCTGTAGGATTTTGTGAAGAATTTGTTTTGATTTGGTTTTCATTTCTATATTTTAATATAAAAATGTTCATTAAATCTCAGCCGTCAAATAATATTCAACGGTTGCAGTCACTCCCACTCATAGCTCTCACCTTATGTGCTTCTTATAGAATCATTCTTCAAACTTTGACTTTTAGTGTGAGGGCAAATAAACATGAAATTATGTATATATCGCCTTATGTTTAAAATCTATACTTTATTACTTCCATCATTTTCTGAAGGTATATGTCAGTTTCATAATTTAATTTATATGTTTCTCTCTACATCATATTATATTACTCCGTATCTCCTACAAAGTTAAATGTCTACACATAATGTTAAAGTTAAATGTCTACACATAATGTTAAAGTTAAACTATTTTGCATTAGATTAGATGCATAAATGATGATTGTTGGGGAATGTTATTCAAATCACATTCCAGACAATATCTATTTCAGCCGCTAAAACATCCGAGTTTTACTAGATGTCCCAAATATTCCCCCACATCCGCAATCCGCTATTTGACAAGGAGTTTCACCGGCCGCTATGGATCCAACATTCGACAATTGAGCCATGCATGCATTCTGTTTTCATTCTGCTGAAGCTCAAAGTCTTGCACTTCAAATTTAATTCTTTCATTATTTGTCGCGAGATGGGATAAAGATAGAGGTACATTAGGTCGCCGGCATCCAACATAAAAACGATTGTATATCTATGAAATGCAACCTATAGAGTCCTATTTGCATGAATATAATTTTCTATACCTCATGCAATGGAAGAATATTTATCAAATGAAAGGCCACTTAAAGGAAGATTAACACCATATGGTAGGATGAACGACAGCATCCGTATAGGGTCTCCATGGCATAAAACCAAAGTATCCAAATATCTTATAATTTTGTACTCCTTGATCAATGAGAAAAAATTTCATTAGAGTAAAATCATTGACCCTGTACTCTAAAGATTGATAAAAGAAAAAGGCATAGCAATCACAATACCTTTGGTGTATCTACATTTTAGACCATGAAGATAAAAGTATCAATCCAATCAAAAACAAAAACTGGATTACTTCAACCCATTGGAGGGACTCAGGAGCATTTCAAATTTCACATCCTATACACAAACATATACATGCTCACAAAACAAAGAGACTGGTATCGCCGCTACCATTATCCACAAGACAATTTTTTATATTAAACCATATTAAACTAATAATTTTTTTTAAAAAAAAACTTTCAAAACATATTACAAAAACAGGCCACTTTCTGCCTCGTAGACGCAGCCACGTCAGCACCTAACTAAGTGCTGGCGTCAAAAAAAATTATTTAAGGGGCGCAGTTTGAAACTGCGTCCATCACAAATGTATGGGACGCATTTTAAAACTGCGCCCCTTACAATTGTAAGGGGCGCAGTTTCAAACTGCACCCCATACAAATGTAAAGGACGCAGTTTGAAACTGAGCCCATATATTTTAGTCCAAAATAATTGAGCGTGCTTTCAAAGTGCACCCATTCCCCTACTTAAATCTATACGGTGTCCTAACTTTCCTCATTCCTCACTTTTCTCTCATCTCTCTCTCAGTTGCTCCCTATCTCAGGTACTCCCTCTCTCGATCTCTTTGCTCTCTCCCTCTCTCTCCCCCGGAGACCTGTATCCCCCCACCTCCCCCGAGACCTCCTCTGTGCCCCCCGACCTTCTCCGGTCTCTCTCTCTCTCATCTGACAACTCTCTCGATTTCACAGTCTCTCGCTTATGTAGGTCTAGGTGGAAAGTCATGGTCGAACAATCACCTTCATTCTTGTCTTCGTCATCACCACTGTGAGCATCTCGAAGGTTAGCTAAACCCTAATTATATTTAAAAATAAGTCAAAAAAATTGATTAAAATTTCGTATTGGAAAAGCAATTCGAACAAATTAGGTACATATTAGAGGTTTTCCCTGATTTTACTTATGACGGATCAATGGGTAGGATACAAGTTCTTGCATCTTGTTACATGCTATAAATATGGATTTTATTGTACTTTTATGTAATTATGTGAGTATAATTGTGAAGATAAATAAAGAGCTTGTTTGATGAGAACTCTCAAAGTGCGTCAATATTTCTGACAGATGGAAAAATGACGAATAATTACATCCATCTAGTTTACTATTTCGGTGGACAATTAACGATTGGAAAAAATAATATTCCTGAATATGTCGATGGAAAAACTAAGATGACTAGAGTCAAAAAGTCTAGCACATACAACGAGCTGTGCCAAATAATGTACAAAGCTATCAAAATCAATCCGTTAGAGTTCAATATCTGCTTAATATGCAAATGACCGACGGAGTAGGAATATATCGCTATTGAAATATCCGATGACGAGGATATACAAGTCATGCTTGCATCGGAATCGAAATCGATCGAGCTGTTTGTGAAAAAGATAGACGTCCGCTCAACTGCCCGAACCTTATTCTGAAGCGCCCGAACCTTATTCTGAAGCGCCCGATCCTTCATTTCGAGCATACGAACATTACCCGCAAGGAGAAATGACACGCATGCTCAATATGAATGCCGATTCTACCGGCTTTATATCTCCCACCAATGATGAACAGTATAGATATCAAAGTTGCGTAGGTGAAGGCACATCAAATGGAACGCCAGTGAATTGGCAGTTTACGAAGTAAATATTACATTGCATATCCTTATACCGCATGTACATTTAGCGGAACACTATTTATTGAGTGAAGATATGCTATGGTTACTAAGTATTCATAAATTTGTATGCAGTTCTTATGTGCCGCCGGTCGGTTATAATTGTATGTCACCGACAAACTTCGGTTTTAATTGCATGCCAACGCCAAGTTTCAGCTTCAATATTCTGCCCCAAAATACCGAGCACATGCAGTCATACAATACGGGATACAATACAAAATGTACACTGTTTGTAGACGAAAGGTCGGAATTTCGTCGGTATGAAGCCGGAACATCAAGTTCTATGCAAGTCCCTAATGTTAGTTCCGCACATCCAACCGATGTACCTGCCACGGATCCACATGCTCCTGATCCAGCGGGGTTGGAACATAATAGAGATGAAAGTGATGAGAACGAGATTCAAGCACAAGATACATGTCCTTAACGATAAGAATGATAAGCAGTGGATTACTAATTCATGTGTTAATAATGACTTCGTTGTGTTTGTTAATCTACTTGCCGATAACATGACAGATGCTCACATGTTATTTACAGCGGTAATGGAGAATGTCAATTTTCGTGCTGATAGGCTATCAACGGTCAATATTGAAAATGGGTTGAAGGTCGACGATTTATTCGAGAATAAAGAGAAGTTAATTCAGATAGTCAGCGTTTGGTCAATTAAACACGGAGTTTCTTTTAAACCAATCAAGACTACCACAACCAAGTACACCGTTGTTTGTAAAACGGACGCGATCTGCCCATGGAGGATTCATGCATATATATCGAAGAAATCATTGACGGGACATTGGCAGATAAAGTATGCGGGTAATCATACTTGTGTGAATCCTGTAATGAATTCAAATCATAAACATGCCACTTCTACATTCATATGTAACAGGATATTGCCGTCTGTGAAAACGGATGTCGATTTGACCCCCCAAACTTGCTTATAAAAGATACATTATTTATTGAGATAAATTATATGAAGGCATGAAATGCGTTGAACATGGCATTGTCTAAAATATACGGAGATTGAGAAGATTCGTATGAAAATTAGCCACGATACCTTACCGCCATCAAATCTACTAATCCCGAGACTGTCTTCAAGATAACCGACGCTTCAATTTCAGAAAGAATAAGATATTTTACCGGTGCATTTTGGACATTCGGACCAGCAATTGATGGTTTCGCTTATTTTCGTCCCGTTCTCAGTATTGATAGGACACACTTATACGGCAAATACAAAAGGCCTTTGCTCATTGCTACCGGTGCTGATGCAAATGATGACCTTTATCTTTTGGCATATGCTGTAGTTGGAGGTGAAACCACTGAAAATTAGAAGTGTTTCATTGCTTCCATTCATCTCTACATTCCATCCATGCGGGGAAGACACATTACTTTCATATCTGACCGGATGAAAGGGATTCCGACTGCACTAAAAAAATATAGGCTTGAACTTCATAGTTATCGTTATTATATGCGACATATCAGAACCAACTTCTCAACTGCTGAATTTAGTGGCAAAACCTTGCAGAGTTTGTTCTCTCAAATTGCATGTGCACCAGATGACTTAACATATACAGAGCTGAGAGAGAAACTTAAACGTATGTCCAAGAGCAGGTGCTTGGATTGAAAGTAATCTAGAAAATAAAGAAAAAAGATGGGCTCTTTTGAAAGATGGTGATAAACGATTTTGCATGACGACTACGAATGCTTCAGAAAGTTTTAACGGGATCTTAAAAGGATCTCGGTCTTTGCCTATTCAGGCATTAATAGGACAGACTTTTTACAGGACGGACAAATACTTCTTTACACGACGTCAGGAGGGACAAGAGTGGAGGACAAAATTATGTCCTAAGTTCAAACAATTAATAACAAAAAGGGCTACTAATGCTAGGCATGCTTGGATCATGAGGTTCAGACAATCCGAATAGCAGGTGACTGACGAAAATGGAAAAAAATTACGGCGTAGTCATCGATGTTAGAAACTACAGTTGTACGTGTAATATTCCTAAATTGCAAAAGTTGCCTTGTTCCCATGTAATTTCAGCATGCACACGAGCAAAGGGTGGGGGGAACATTGCACATCACAATCTTGCTTCGAAGTAATATTATGTCCCTAAATATAAAGCTGCTTATGCCCTGTTGTTCCATTCTATACCCGATAGCCGATATTAGGAGGTATACAACGGTCCAATGATATTACCACCATCGGTAGGAGACAAGCAGGACGACCATATTCTACTCGTATCAAAGATGTTATGGATGATTCACGAGAAGGACGTAGGCAAAATAGATGCAATATCTGCAATGAGTATGGTCATAACAAGGCACGATACAAAAATCCTTCGGCCCCACATCGCCGTTGATAATCACCGCCTATATTTTGAAACATACATGCATACACACGTCCAAACACAAAAAACAAAAATACATCTACACGCATACATGCAAACATATGTTCTTTGTTATACATGCTCATTTTTTCAAAGATAATATAACTCAACATTTTTATTGTGCAAATATACCAATGGATTCTGGACTTACAGATACAAGTGTTCTGTACTTGCAGACTGACCACAAGTCGGCCAACGCCGCAGTAGTACTGATAAAACTTTGTAATATTATTTTCTTTAATTACATATGTTATTTATACGTTACTGATACAAAGCCTCTTTTTGTAATTGGCAGAGTGATCAGGTGATTACATGCGTTGATCACTCGGTCCATAGCAGCCGGATCCCAACTGGAGATCCCCATGTGCAGGCTGAGCTGCAGCGGGCAGGCATTCATCTTCTATCCAGATTAGAGTATATACGTATGGATAGACTTGATTACGGCTTTGGTAGATAGATGGAGATCAGAGACCTGCATATTTCATTTTAGAGTTGGTGAGATGACTATCACCCTTCAGTACGTCGCTGTGCTGTTTGGTCTGTCTATAAACGGAGAAGTGGTTGCTGTGGAGTACAGCCACGATTGGTCAGATTTGTGTCCCGGCTTGTTGGGTAGGATTCCGCCTGTTGGACAGAGGAGAGGCGGTAGTATTAACTTGGGTTGGCTGCCGGAGGCGTTTAGTGCTGAGCCTGCCATGGATGCTACTCATGCGGTGATCGAGCAGCATGCACGAGCCTACATTTTACATCAGATAGGGGTTCGCTTGTTCCCGGATAGGAGAAAAAGCAGAGTTAGTCTTGCCTGGCTGCCTCTTTTAGCTAATCTCGACCATTGTGCCACTTTATCGTGTGGGAGTGCAGTTCTGTCATTCCTCTACAGTGAGCTAAGGATGGCTGCATTGATGGAGCGGAAGAGTTTTGGGGATTGTTTGACGCTTCTTCAGTTATACAATACTTAAAACCGCATTCTACTAATTTTGCGTAATTAAATTGATATTCAATGTAAAACATAATTCTATCATATAGTATTTCAGATATGGTCATGAACATATCTCTCTATTGGTTGCCCGACCATTATGATACAGTTCGCTTTAGATGGCCAGAGACCATATGGATGCCAGTTAGTAATTGAAACTATGCGCATATTTCAAATTTCAAGTTTTTTTTAGAATATTAATTTGTATGTAATCTCTATGCAGGTGGAATGTGTCCAGGTCATGAGATGTGACACCGGATGGCAGCCTCCGCTTCTACCGCAATGAGTTCGATGTCATGAATGCAGCAGTTACGTGGACACTGTACACACATGACCCGATGGGCACTCTGTATCCATTATGCTTGGCAGGTGCCGGCTTTTGGCGTGCGTGGACGCCGATCGTCTGTAACGATATTATTCAGATGCACGTGCAAGACCGTGTCCTTCACCAGTTCGGCTTGAGGGAGCACATACCAGGCGCGATGGAGCGGACACCGCGTCAGGATGGAGCGCTAGTTGGGGATGCTTGGCTCGTGGAGTATCAAATTTGGGTGGATCGATGGTACAGTCGGGCACACCACATAGCCGATGAGATACAGCCAGATATACCGATAGCTTGCCTGGTATTGGATGATTACCCGCAGATTCTTCATCACAACCGTCCCTCTGCCCACCTCATACATGCCTCAAGGACCGATAGAGAGATTTTGTAAGTTTATATCAAATCTTTTAAAACTATAATCTTATTTTTATGAAATTCATTATCTCATTTACCATCAATATAGGTTCAAATTATTTGCGCGTTAGAGGATATAGCTGATGAGGGAATTAGTGGCACTAGGGACTCAGCGAGCTGCTTTATGATCAAGTCCTTGTTCAGGAGTGTGATGACGAAGCCCAGATTCACGCGTCCACCGGCCGTGCCCGGACCAGCTATTCCTATCACATATGCACGAACAAGACGTAGACGGGCACAGCCGGAGCCGTCTCAACATCCCGATGAGTATGAGCATGGAACATCACAGCCAGAGCCGTCTCAACCACATACCGCCAACGAAGCCAGACCGTCACATCGACATCCTGTAGCGAAAAGGACACCATGGATGGTGCGACGATTTCATTAGATTGCACAAAGTGTTTTGTATTGTATTGTGTTGCGATGAATTCGTTATTCATTTTACATTGTTTATTGTTTTCAGCTTATTGTTCTTCGCCGTTTGGGTGTCGTATATTTTGCGTGGATTGTCTCTGCCGTTTGGGCGTTAAGTCTCCGCCGTTTGGGCATTAAGTTAGCTCCGTCTGTGATGCTATTATTTAACTATGCTTGTACATGAATTTTATTCAAAATTTACAAAGGAGGTGTCCGATTTTCCCTGATTATTTCTTTACAAAGCAACACTTTAATTCATTTTAATTCAAACGTTGATTCTCTCTCACACAAACACATGTTCATACACGATATATTATACACATGGTACACACATCCACAACATATATGAGAATGACACAAACAAAATAAATAACAAGAACAGTAATAACACCATAATTTATCACTAAAATTTCAGAAATAAAACCTAAGTTACTGAGCTCCGCAGCAACAGAATTAATCCGCTCTGTAATTACATCAATTGCCTCATCACCTACTGCAGAATCTCGAGTGAGTTAGAGATGGTTCAAAGTCCGACGGTGTATGAAGATGCGGTAGAGAGAGCTTGCGAAATACTCGATATTGCAACCTGAAAGAAGACTCATAGAATGAAAGAAATGGAGACGGCGATTTGCTTCCGCATAGTGGTCATGGGTTATTTCTCCAGGGGGAGACGGGAACACATCCAATACAGCTAAGTGCAAGAACTGCAGGATTTCACGATCGATCTTTATCGGCCAGTTCATACCCCCTCGTAATCGATAGAGAATGCCTTCGGAACTAGAGTAGTCTATCATATCGTGTATACAGATTTCACCACGGTGTAAGGAATGCACCTCTGAATTTCATCGATTGATAGCAATCCTGTAGATGAAGATCCTGACATTGAGAGCGAGCGAGACTAAGAACAGAGCGAGAGAAAGAGAATGTGATGGCGATGAGATCTGAGAGTGAGAAATCTCGGCACAGAGAGTGAGATTCGAGATAGAGAGGAAAAGATTGAACTCTTAATATAAGGACCACAATCATTCAAAGGTATGTGCTTTTTTGGGGCGCGGTTGCTAACTGCGCCCCAGAAAAACACATCCGTGAATGATTGTTTTGTTTTGGAGCACACTTTCAAACTGCGGCATAGAAAAACACAGACCCGTGAATGAGTATTTCTTTTTGGGATGCAATTAGCAACTGCGTCCAAAAAACAAAGTCTACCCGTGAATAATAGTGTTCCCTTTTGAGGCGCACCTGCAAACTGCGCCATAAAAAACACAAACCCGTGAAGGAGCATGTTTCTTTTTGGGACGCAGTTTGCAACTGCGCCAAAAAAAAAAAAACAAAATCCCAACAATGAAAATGATTCATATTATTTTATTAAATTTAAGGGGCGCGGTTTGAAACTGCGCCCATTACAAATGTATGGGGCGCAGCTGTGCCCCTTACAATTATACCGGGCACGGTTTGAAACTGCGCCCCATACATTTGTAATGGACGCAATTTCAAACTGCGTCCCTTAATAAATAAATAAAAATTGACGCCAGCGCTGAGCTTACGCTGACATGCCTACGAGGCAAAAAGTCACATGTTTTTGTAATATGTTTTGAAAGTGATTTTTAAAAATATATATTATTTTAATATGGTTTAATATAAAAAAATTTGTCCTTATCCACACCCACCAGAAGAAAATGAAATGAACACAACACTACATGTACACACATTGTTAGATCCTATTGCCTCATCTATTTAGCTAAAAGGACAGAACAAGAAAACAAAGCAGCCATACAGCTAGAATGCATAACCTTAAAAAAAACAGAGAGAGAGAGAGATTTCAGAGGTCAAAAAATTCTCGGAACAGACTGATTGGTCCTAATAAAAACATCTCAAATTTCCAATATAACATGCTATAGATTTAAGCAAAAAAAATATATAAATAAAAGCAAAATGCTCACCCTCCTATCATTCTTGGCATGGGATTGGCGAATGAAGAAGCGGTGACAGAATACCATTGCGGTAGCTATTGTCACCTGAGGTCTGAATTAAAAAATTCATCACTTCAAAATATGCTAAATACATAAAAGCGGACAGATGGATATGCTCTATAATATCCTCTTGAAAGTAAAGATTACCAATGTCATGATTATAATGTGCCAAGGAAGAAGTAGCATTAATTACAAGACATGTACAGTGAGTGGAAAAATATGTGTACATCATTTCAGTAAAGTACCAAAAACTATACCTGTGTTTGCTATAATTTCAGAACTTTGTAAATTACTGGTATTTACGAAATAGGATTCATATTATAATTCCCATTTTAAAATAAATTATACCCTTTTTTATTACTAAAAACTAACATGAATGGAAAATAATAGAATTTATAAAACATTGTAATGGTAGTTTACGGGGGAAAGGGTGTTGTCAATATATAGTTCTTGGTAGCAGCCGGTAATTTATGAAGCTTAAATTGGGTATTTTTTTGTTTGGTAGTTTAGTGAAATTAAACTACCAAACCGGAAAAATCTATGTATGAAATAGACACAGCTAACAATTTTATTTCATCATTTTTTATTGAAGTATAAGCATTGTTACAGGGGAAGTGATGCTGCTGTCAACCATCATGTGGATATTTCAAAATATTGAATGGGGTTGATTCTCTTAAATAGTGACGTATGCAATTGATTCTTACACATAACTCCATAAGATAATTATTTGAGTATACTATATAATTTTATGGGCTTGCTGTGATTTTCCTTCACATAATGATTTTAATACAAGACAAATAAAGAGAGAGAACACTGCTACACCTGTTGTAAATGTTATCATCACCTGTTGAAAATGATTCTTTGGATTGTCAAAGAAATGTAGGAGAGACATGTCTAGGACCCAAGAGTACATGAGTCGAAAGAGCAAAAGCCTAAAACTGCTTGTTGGTGGTTAACACATGTATTTTCCTGAACAAAGGCTACAATAATAATTGCAACTATTTATGAAATTAGAACCGCATAACATTGAACTTTCAACAATGGTCTGAAATCTCAGCTGATCCGAGATAGCTGATTTCGATTCCAAAAATGACTATTCAAGTTCCGAGACCGATACTATCCGATACCAAGTAATAATGGGTTTAACATTTTACCGGTGAACTTTCGGTATTAAGTTTATTCAAGGTTAGTGGGTTTAATGATGGGCTGATGGGTTCATTAATGGTTTAATGTGTTTATTATAGGTTATTGAGTTATTACGGTAAGTTTGATATCTTTAATACGACTTTTAGACATCATTAACTACTAAAGAATTTGCCCAATTGTTTATTGTTACTTCAGATGTTCTTAAAAGTTCATTTTCTCAAACTATATAGAATCCAATATTTCGATCCGAAACAACCGATATAGTCGAGATTGTTGATTCCCATCGTAAAAGTGATTGTCTAGAATTGATCCCAAAACCAAGATTTTAAACCTTGAATTCAAACATATTTATGATTAGGTTGACCAGCTCATCCTTTTTAGTCTATTTGAGCAAGTAAATTTGTGATTTGATCTCTAATTCAATTCACTGAAGAATGCAATTCCCGTGTATCAAATATCATGAAGCCCCTCTTCTAGATTATTCCAAAGGGAAGGGAACACCCGGCTGCTCATAGTATATGAATTTAAAACTGCTATTAAATAGCTTTTTGGACTTCATTCCAGCCCCTACCCTCAATTTCATATCCAGGTGGTAACCGTGTTAAGCCCCTCCATTCTGCTAAGAGCCTATCATAAAAGTACTCAGTACTCCTGGAAACACTTATTTCGAAAAAAATTCCATATAGCTAATACAGGGTTCACGAACATGCTCCTAAGGCCCTCTAGTCGATATTTGTAGACACAAACTTTTCTCAATCATTGTAACAGATTGTGTCAATTATGAGCTTCGCTATGTAAAAGACATGAAATATGGCTATAAATAAAGAGCGTTGGTCTGGAAAAGCCGTGCTTCATACATCCATATTACAACACAAGAGGGTATGTAACACTTGTGGGTCAAGAAATGACAAAATTCTCTGGTTGCTCAATAGGTAATGAGTCCAGATATATGGCACATCATATTTATTTCAGAACTAACGATCACTAAGATCAACATATACCTTTCAATAGATAAGGGCTCAATGTTTGTAAACTTTGGTGTACATATCACATGATGAAGACCTCCGGTGCAGTGTGAACACGTGTTGCATGCATCAGCATTCACATTTCACACATACACTATGCCTAAGAATGGCTGCATTCTCATATCAGAGAATGGTAGTGCCTTCAAATAACAAGCTACCAGGAAACTGATAAACAGATGTTGGAGTAACAACAGCCTAAAACTTCCAACAAAACAAATAGAAAAGAGTAAAGCATTTCATGAGGAGAAACAAGCAAGCAACTGAGTGCAAGTATAAAATAGATTACTTAAAAAAGGTTAACATGAATTTTGAATTAGGAAAAAGACTGACAGAACTTACACTTTAAGTCGCATTCCCAAATCTTGCAAAAATGTGCAATATGACTTTCGAAGGTATGCCTCTTTCTTTAGGTCGATACCATCTCTCCTAGATGGAGCATTATCTTCAATTTCTTTTCTAGAGAAATACCATCCAGATCCAAGACAATCAGGTTCTTCCATCTTATATGGCCCACTTCTCACCATTCCAGAATGTGTGGCATCTCCAGCAATAGATCCAGCCATATGTGTCTTCTACTTTGAATAAGCCTCCAACAATCTAACTTAATGGCCTAACTGGATCATATGCGTCAATAATCAATTAATAACTACAACTTCCTGCATGCGCACACATGTACACTAGATCAACAACAGAATTCTTCCTGGAGCAATGTTATATATAAACAGTACGGTATAGAAGAGAGATGGTAAAGGAGAACCTAGCACTTTTAAATTAATATAGTGGCCGTTCATTATGCCTAACTAAGTTATAAACAAGTAATAAAAATCGGTTATCAATTTCAAAAAAGAGATGCTTCCTACTAAGCAGTTCACCTTTACTCATTCCTCAATAACTCACGACACTTGAAGCTCACTTAACATGGGCAAAGTTTTCATATCCTAATGGTGTATCATATATTGTTTATTCATATATCAAATCATATATTGTATCATACATCATAAGATATGTTATTCGCTTGTGCAATAGCTAAGCAAATAACCATATATTTCATTAAAAAAATATTACATTAGCAATATACAACAATACATAGGATGAAATTTAATGTTTACTTACTAAAGTGTCATTCACACAGATGACAAAATAAAAACATGCAAACATAAGATACATGGATCAACAAAAGTTTATGCAAACAATCGTAATAAATGAATCGAGCATTCAAGTATTCAAACAATGAACCACAACTAGCCAAGAGCGATGAAAATAAAGATGTTGAGATGAATATATGTAAAAAAAAATTGTAAACATAAAGTGATTGTATTTATAACTCAATAATTTTTTTGTAAACAAGGGCACCCAAACGAAATTGAGCCTCATGGAGGAGTTCTCATGAAGGGCAGCAGATCTCACAGAGGACAACAGATCTAGTGGAGGAGTTCTCAAGGCAAGGGGAGGCAAGGCATCGAAGAGATCTCCACATGAGGGAGCCGTTGAAGGGGAAATTAGGGCTTTCAGAAAGTGGGGAGAAATCTCATGGATCTTTATATAGTATAGGCTATTAGCCGTTAAAACCCTGAATTTTGTTGTATCGTCGTATCATATGATTCGGATCGTAAATCATAGGATACACTCATAACTTAATATAACCATCTTACATATATCAAAATCGCTCCATATCATATCAAATCATATTTTTTGAATCATAAATCATAAGATATTCACAACCATGAACATAGGTATCATATAGATACCCGTCTCTTGTATTCCAATTGGCTAGGCAAACAAAATATCAAGGATGTACCAGGCATATTATGTGTCAGCATATAACAAATATATTAAACAACATGTTGAATATAATATCTTTACTATTATAACTCAAACTCTGAGGGTATGGGTAGGCATTTTATCATTTTTCCAAGAAAAAATCAAAATAATGAGATATTTTCTTCAATTTATTGTAAATTCTAGAGATGTCCACCTCAACTGACTTCTCTCTCACTCTCACTCACTCACTCTCTCTCTCACACACATGTATGAGTCACAAAAGATAAAAGAAAAAATACATGTATCATCAAGTTAAAGAAATTATACATAGCCCTTTAAATAATTCTTTTTGCATTTTCAATTTTTTTCAAAGATTTTTCCATGACATCTACTATATACCCACGTGCATCACACGTGCAAAATACTTGTATAATAATGAGGGGCACATCAAATGAAAAAAGGTGGCATAAAGGAACGAGTGTCATATGACCGAGCCAATTTTCAAAAAGCTAGGCCACTAGATTTTTATACCACCCTAAAAATGCCTTCGCTGTCTCATGGTTGTCACACACTGGCAGTTGGAAACTGAAAGAACAAAAGTTGAATTCTGAACTCTTCCAACTTAGAATCTAAGGTTGTGCTTAGTTTAAAGGAAAGAGAGATAAAAATTAGTGTGGGTTAATTTTCTTATTGTTTGGTTCCATTGGAAATGAGAAAGAAAAGGAAAGTACGACAATAATTTGCTTTTCCAGTTACTCTTCTCAACAAGTGAAAGTCAGCAAGTATAATTGAGATGCACTGATCATTTTGGACTTTGATTGAAACTCGTGATATTTCATTCAAGCCTTGCCGGATCTTGATTGAATCAAGATTGAAGTTCATTAAAATTGCTCCTTTGTGATTTTTCCTGCCAATTGCAATTATTTCCAAACAAGAACAACTTTTCCGTTCTTTCTTTTCCCTTTCTCTCTGTTTACTTACTTCGTATTCATTTTCTCTCCAACCAAATACAACTTAAGGAAAAAAGAACCTATATCTTATGGGGAAATGGAAGCTTGGAAAGCAATAAGAGTATACAAGGAGATGTAATTATTGTTGCTTTTTACCTTGGGAGAAGTGGGAGAGAACTTTAAAATAACAAAGAAAACTTCTTGTGCAAGGAATTCAAGACATTGAATAGAAGATAATTCCAAGTTCGGACTAGAAACAACCATGCTTTTATGACTCATTTAGTAACAATTTATCTTTCCAACTGGTAAGAAGAATACCTGCTTAGATCCTCACTGCATGTAAATTCAGAACACTCATCTACCCACAAACCATACTTATGTTACCTCCTATTACACTAGTATTTTGGACGTGCGATGCATTTTATATATATTATATCAAGTTTAATTAAAAAAAAGATTTGTATAGAATTAGTTACTGAGAAAGATTTATAAAGTTAGTTATTAGAAGAGATGTATGGGGTTAGTTGCGGTTACAAATTGAGATTTGATTTTTAATATTTTTTAAAATGAATCTCTTCCAAATAAAAAAGCCAAATCACCAAATTAATTTCAAAATTAAACTACCCACTCCTAATGCAACAACCCAACAGGCACCATGACACAACCAACTTAACAATGCCACCACACTGGCGATCTATCTCACTTCATCAGGGCGTCTAAAATTTGTAGCAAAAGGCGACATCATTAATGAGATCATCCCTCTTTGGAAGTTGTTCAAAAAAAGTTTCAATACATTTGAAAGTCTTCTTCAAAGAAAAAAGTTTGGAAGCCATCGTTAGCCATCAGAGGGGTATATTGCCATTGACGCCACCAATCCAAATGTTACATAGGATGTGCAAATAAACCAATTTTAGAAGATAATTGCGGTTGGTCTAGAGGGATGGGAGGTTTGGTTCACTTAGTGGGGGAAGGCCAAGAGAGAGTTGATTCTACCTTTGAAGAATGTGCATGCATCGGCAGTCGTCACATGTGCAAAATCATAGACCCATTTTACCCCAACTATATTATACATGCAAGTTTTTGGAATTTACAATGTACCCATCATTTTAATTTTAGAATAGGAAAATGCTCTTAGATCCAAAGTCAGAGAAAAAACAAATTTTCCCTTCCAGAGTAGTGAAAAAGCACTCAAGGCACGTATAATTTTTACCGTAAATGACTCTTTTTGTTGAACTTCATATATTATACGGTGAGCAATAGACTTGTTTCTCCAGAAGGAGATACATACATGCAGTAATTGAACAGATTTTTTTAAGAAATAAGGTATGATGTAAACATATAAATCAGAAAAAACTAGAAAAAGTATTAATGAGATCGGTCATTGCAACCAAAGTTTTCATAGCGAAAGCCGGGGCTAAGGCATTATGGTCTTGTACCCGCAAGGCCAGAGACACCAAAAATGTAACTGGTTATGTGTAACAACAAGCAAGACAAAAATATGTTTTAAAAATGCTATTATTAACTATAAATAATATATAATTAACATGCATATATAATAAATCATCTCAATAATTCATAGATGAATGAAAATTGTAAAGGCATTTAATATAGAAAGGCAAAAAAAAAAATCAAGCAAAACATTGAATATTAACAATCAAGCAAACCATCAAACAAAGCATGGTATCCTCTATTACATCATTTGAATAAACATAAAGCTAGATGGAAAATCAAACAATTTAATTTAAGGACACATTTTACAATAAGAGAAGAACCCATAAAGTAGTTTGTAACATAGGTAGAAATGTACATATACCAAACAAAAAATAATTGAGAAAGAAACCAAAAAAAAAAACTTTATTATCATAATAGATGCGAAGGTTGTTGGATATAGTGCTCTCAAGGCAATTATTGTAATTGCAGACACGCGATTATGATAATTGAGGGTGTGAATATGCTACAAAGGTTGTATGTTCTTACCTTGAATGGAAAACTTCTTGCATGTTCAATTCTTTAGCAATGATTCTTGTAATTGTAGACTTGAGCTCTCTTGATTTTTTTAAACCTCATTTGTGCTTGTTATAAAATCACGGTAGAGTGCCCAAGGTCAATTTACGTGGTATCAAAGCCAAATTAAAGACTTGAACTTGTTTTCGGTGGCAAATAGTTTGATAAAACCCAATTTGAAACCAATATGCTAACTGTTTTTCAAAACAGTCACAAATTCAACTTGTTGGTTTTTCTCGAGCTCTGGGGGGGTCTATGGTTCGAACCAAGACTCCGGGAGGCTCGGAGGTGACCCCGGGATGTTCTTGGGGGCTTGGATGGGCCTACCCACCCATGGACAAAGCATTTTGACCATGGGAAGGTGGCTGGAGGCTGTTCTCTGCCAACCCACCCTAATTCAAGGCCACAATGTCATGGCCTTAGGTAGGGGGCCCTACCCACGCCGCCTCATGACTTCACAGGTCATTCACGGGGTCCTCGACGTCGTCTTAGGCGATTTTCGTGTCAATTTGGATTCGAAATTTTATGAAACAAGTGGACTTTTGGACTGCCGGGTGAAATTGAAATTCAATTTTGGAATTTCGATTTCACGCCGATTTGGGTTATGAAATCGTTTGCCGCTGCTTCAAGTTACCTCGATGTTTTGTTCGAGCAAGCTAAATTTGATAGCATGTGAGTATCATTGCGTGGAAAAACGTCATCTAATTGCTATATGTATCAATTAGAAGATGTTACGCTTTTGATACTCGCATTTGTGATTACATGTTCTGTGATTGTTGTTTATGGTTTAGCCGGATTGCATGTTCTATGATTGTTGTTTATGATTTAGCCGGATTGTTGTGATGAATAGCCCCTCATGCGTGATTGCTTGTACATTTAGATTCATGTATTTGAGTATTGCGGGGCGAGCGTCCGGCTTTGTGGACTGCCGTCACTGTGTGATGTATATTGTTTTTTGGGGCACGTCTTGGTTACAGGTGTAGTCGCCTTGTGTTTTTTTCATTACATGTATTTAGATTTGCCCAAGAAGAAGTGCTCGAGCAATCGGGTTCTAAGAGGCAACGGGTGGCCATCTCAAGGAGTTGAGACCAGGTCATCCCATTCTAGAATTAGTAGGGTCACTCGTTGCACTTGTAGCACCTAGGGTAGACCCGCGGAGAGGTGCTCAAGTTCATCGGATTTTGGAAGTGACGGATAGCCCACTTACGTTGATAAGTGAGAGTTGCCTCACTTCTAGAATCGGCGGGTGGCTTGCCTGGCCCATAAGGATCTAGGGTTGTTCATGTACGAGTTATTCACACGACCGGAGAATGTTACATTTCAATCACGGCTCGATTGAAACGTAGTATTCCTAGCTTATCCGCTTTCCATATTGTTTATTGCTTCGGCTTCCTGTGATGCTGATTATCATGCCTGCGACGAATATAAACGCTATTTATATTTTGTATCCGCGCTAGTCCTTCCTCCGCCCGCCATAAGTTAAATACCCTCACGGTGAAGACCCGAGACACCGTGGCGAATACAAATAGCATAAATGTGCGTTCTATTTTCGTTTCTTCTGCTGTGATAGATTAATTGATGGGAGTGCGTTGATTGGATTAATACCAAGAAAACAAACCTAAAATATCGTTGCGGTAATCAAATTTTCGAAAGAAACTATAGGCATATTCGTATGCTTTGCGTAGCGGTATTCGGTTAGGAATATCTAGTACCTCATTCAATAAGAGAAGAGCATTATTCCCTTCACGGGGAATTCGCTCTTAAGCAAAAGTTTATGTGACTATATACTCGTTTTTTTTTCTCCGAAAACCACTCTTTTTAAAAAGAAGAGAGCCTAAATCACTCCTTTTAAAAACCACTCGGTTTCTTCAACGATATCAAGTTCGTTACGTTGATGGTTTTCGTACAAATCAGCCGTAGCCCTCCGTCATTTCAGGTTAGTATTGCTTAGTATTCATGCTACGTATTTTGACCTTCTTAAAATGTAGTGTTCGGTAACTATGTAATGCTTTTCTGTTGTATGGTGATGCAATTATCTAGGCCAATCGCACGGTCATTTTGACCTTGTTAAGGGCTCATGCAGATGGGTTTAGATTAATCCAGGATAATGACGGGTTGAACTTGACTAGCAGCTTATGATATTTTGACTTTATTAAGATCATAGGTCGTTAGGGGTAAAAACCATATCGGGAGTCTCAAATATAAGGGACTTGTCAGGCATGCGCATACTTTCTGAAGTATGGTGGCTTGATTGGCTTCCATCAAGTCGTCACACGTGATAGTTAAGTCTCGATTCCCACTGATGAGTACGGATTACTTTCGGATGATTTTCAGATGATCCCAACTAATTCTCTTTTTAGGGTTTAATGGAGAATTCGATGAAACGGTATAAGCCATCCTGATTAGATAAATTAATAAACCAATCTAATCTTGATAGAGTGCTCGCTGAGTGTTTCTTTTATCTCTGACAACAACCATAACCCGCCTTAAAATAAAACTCATAACCAAGCCAACAGAACTTTTTACCTCCGGCTTTGGATTGTCACAATTCACGACAAAGTCGCTTATATCCCTGCCTCTCTTGCTTACCATTTGCAGTTCTCCAGAACATACCGCATCACTACAAAGATCTACTATCTCGTATAGTTACATACGAACTCGAACAAAGTTATTTCAGTTCGAGTATAGCCACCGGTTCTGGAGAAATTGAATTGAATAATTCGGTTGTCTCTCCCCGTTACATTATCTCTAGTAGTGGGCTCCTTTTATTAGGAGAGTACACCAGTTACGTTTACTGGATAGTCTTCTTCCAAACCTAGGCTGGTGTTGAAAGGTAAGAAAGGTAGAAAACCAACTAGCCTAAGTATGGTGTACAGAAGATAAGATATATAGACATATAAAAGTGTTAAAATGAGGACAAAGAAAATTGCAACTACTGTCATGAGTCTTGTATTGAAAGAGACGTTACTATGAATACCCGGCCACTTCTCGAAACATGAAAGTTTTACTGTATAGTTGAAATTGAAAGTTGTTTCTCAATTGATCATGGCTCCAGGTTATGTATATACCGGTTTAGGATCTCACATCTGCAAGGCATTACAGATGTTGAGTAGAGTATTGGGAATTATGTAATTTAATTCTCAATGTCAGAATTCGTAGTAATTGGTGATATTGGGGAAATCATATGTTCTTGCTTGTCGGCAAATATTTGGTTTTGAATATCTGTTATTATGCACAAATTTTAAATTGATATATTTGTACCTTTATTTCATAAAGTGAGATGAATTTTTGAAATTGTGTTTAGAGTATTTACCTTTCTCAGTTGATGATTAGGTAAGATGCATTGAATAACGGTGTAATTCTTCTTAACAAAAACATTGTTTTCAACTTACAAACACACAGAGTTTGAGTTAGTAAACTCAGGGAACTCGTGCATATTCATGTATGTTGTCCGATGTCCATTTGGATAAGAGGTTGGTACTCGTACTATATTCTGTATACTTATAACTTCTCTTGTTCCAAACAAGCATTTTTGTTGAAATGCAAGGTCCAAAATTTTGAGAAGCTTATAGCTATAAGAATAAAGTAGAAAAGCATTCGTTGGAAATATCACGATTCTTCGAGGTCGAAAATATAGATACTTATGCTAGGTATTTCGTCAAAGTAATATTGAGAATATTGTCTCTCACAAGTTACTCATCCGTGGGTGCGCTCCTTGATGAGTAATGTTGTATGGCCTTCTTACATTCAGGTGATGTGCACGGGAAACAGCTGTATGCCAATTGAATATGGTTCCACCTAAATTAGTACATCTGTTTTTATATTGGATATAGAATGGTTTCATATCTTAAAATTATTAAGGTATATGGAGTAATCTGTTCGTGTTGATAGCAGAATTCGGATATACTCAAGACACGTTTCAGTAATGGCAGTTTGTGGGTTATCCCGAGCATTCGCAAGAGTTTAACATTCTACAATTTTCAAGGTCAAAGGTTATTTTGTTCTTGACTCACCACATTTTGTAGTAAAATGGATTATTTTCAGAAGACATTAGTGGGAGTACGGTAGAACTGAAAGTGGTTCCAGAACCACAAACGGTTACCGAAAATTTAGAAGAACCTAAGAATTCAATTGAATTCAACAATCCATTAGCCACTCCGCAGATTTAGTAGGTAATCTCAACCACCCGAGAGATACTTCGGTTTCCTCATAGTCGGTGATAGGGAGGCTTACAGCATGACGATGATGACCCTAGCTTGCCGCTGTTACTGTCTTTGACTATGAGATTTGGCAGGTGGATGACTATAACGTCATTCTAAATTGGATTTAGAAGTGCACGTGTATACGACTCTGCCAAAATGTTGTTATATAGTCAGTGGGAGCAGCGGAAAGTGCGCAAGTTGCTTATGTCTATTTATAGACTAAAGCATGTATTGCAGAGCTAAATCATTTGTCTTGATGTAACAGGTCATAATGTTTGACTTCATCAAAATAACAAATGAACATGGTAAGAAGGTTATGTAGGGAGTATTGTCCTGATATTTGGATGACATACTCCGGATAGGAAGTGATGTTCCTATACTACAATCGATCAAACAATGGATGTCACAAGTGCTTCTCCACACAGGATCTGGATAATATTGCTTTTGCATTTAATGTAGTAAGCAGATATAATCCAATCCTAGAGAAACAAAGGGAAGCAGTGAAAAACATTAGGATGTTCTTAGTGTGGTAATGGCAGCCTCCTACAGAGGACGGTTACCGGTTCTGGCTTCCAAGATGACCTGGATGATAGGGTTGTCAGAGCTATAAGTTTACCCTCTTCTGAGGTGCAGCATATTGGAAGGAGTTCCAAGTAGGATACTGAGGTGGACATGGCGCTTGTTATTGATTATGGTCAGCAAGGGATATAGCCTATGAAGTTTGTTAGATATAGATGTTCATTTATGAACTTGATCCCATCAGCTATCCAGACAAGTTCTAAGGCAGATATAGCTCAGTTCGAGAAGTGATTGATCTCAGAGAAGTTGAGATATAGAGAGATTAAGATAGAAACATTGTAGCGGATCCATTCACTGAGGCTATTTCTCAAACACAGTTTGCGAGACTGATTGATAGAGAAGTTGGGCACTTGATGGCATACGAGACGTGTCGGTATGCAATACCGCAATAATTGGCCTTAAAGTAGAAGATTGTTGGGTATAGTACCCTCAAGACAATTATTGTAATTACAGGCAAACGATTGTGATAATTGAGGGATGACTTATACAGGTAGAACAGTCTTGCTCAAGATGATAGTAGGCTATCTGGTTTGTCTTTATCATTCATATGTATACGTTTTACTTGCTATTACGTGTCGCTAATACATAATGGTAAAGCCCGTAGGATCTTTGATTGACTATTAGTATTATGATGGAGATCATATTTGTGGGAACTGGATAGTCCATAAACACATCTTTAAATGTCTCTAGTCGTGTGAGTATCAAGACTGGACATCGATATTCCAAAATAGACTAGTGTATACGTTTCTTGACTCCGACGAGAGGCAATAGCCAGTCTCACAGCCATAGGTGCCAGCCACCAAAGATTGTATACATGTGCTCATTGGGTTATGAGTTACACTGGACGGACTCGCCGAGAACTCCTAGATGGTATTATACCTATCGTCAGATAGTAGTTCTCTGGTAACACGAGTACAGGATAGTCTGTTGACCTAAGATCGTCATTTGTCTTGTGAGTTTCCACTGTATTTTGATTACTACCCTACTACGGCTCTACTGAGTCGTGAAAACAAGTTTTAGTTGGGTATAATCCCGAACCAAATTGAGGCAGTGAGCGGATTGAAGGGATTCGTCTCTCCCGATATAGAGAATCGATGTTGCGCTGTGTGATTGGCCATAACCATAAGACTTTGGCCAAGACGGATGAGATTTACTGATAGGAAATCAGTAGTTTCTCGGTTGGTTATCAGCTTCATACGACTTATCGGGTTATGGGGGGTCTGACGTTATCCACCCCCTAGATCCGGTATGCAACACTCTTAGACGAACAGACCGGACCATACGGTGATTCACTTATAGGCTCGGTGGGGTTCGAACAGGATTGCTTATCGATCTTCCTTTCAACAGATACCTAGGTAGCAGTTACGTACAGCTAGTGCCACTGATGTGCTTGTGGTTATGGATTGGATCCATTAACACACTGCCAGCGTATTGTCGAGTCTTTAAAGTCCCACACGAAGGTTTTTCCGGCTCTAGTGATATGATGTAGATGTGCGTATTGGGTGTGTATCGGGGTTCGATTAAAACTAGTGTATTGGATACACTAACGGTAATCAGACATTTGGAAATACCAGCCGGTCTTTTGGAAAGACGGATATTAAATCAAGTGCTGATTTAACATATTAATACATGTATTGGATATATGTATTTACTAGTATTTAGTCACTGTTTATTAACGTCTCATGTATTTCTAATACACAGGGAAAATACATACATACATATATATATATTTATTTATATTATGTTATGTAACATATATAAATTTATATATTGTTTTTTTCCTTTTTCCTTTTATTCTCTTTATGTTATCTTGTGTCATTGGAGTAGCTTATGCATACCAACTCTCATGAAGTGGACATGTAGAAGGGACATAAGAGGGTGGACACTTAACTTTGAGATGAGAATCTAATGGTTGTGATTCTTTTGAGTTATGTTAAAGAATTAGCAACCATTTAGAAATGGTTAAGGATTTTATTCATTTAGCTTTCTTCTCTAATCTCCTAGCTCTAGCTCTCTCTTCTTCCTTCTCAAAAATAGAAAGAGAATTCAAAAGGAAAAGAAATGGTGAGAAATAGATTAGAGTGACACACTACATCCCTAACACTCCAAAACTAACAAGCTTGGATGGTTAGTTTCTTCACAAATTGCTTGGAGCATTAAATGGAGATGGAACTAGAGAAGGGTTTCCTCAAGTGGATCCATCTATGACAAAAGGAAATCTTCCTCAAGCTTGTTCCATCATCCTGGGTGCCTAGCTAAAGTTCAACACAACGTTGGAGCATATGAAGATGCTATAAAGATTGTATGTTCTTACCTTGAATGGAAAACTTCTTGCATGTTCAATTCTTTAGCAATGATTCTAGTAATTGTAGACTTGGGCTCTTTAGATTTTTTAAAACCCAATTTGTGCTTGTTTTAAAATCATGGTAGAGTGCCCAAGGTCTACTTACAAAGGTAGATGGGCATCAGCGGCCAATGAAGAACAAAGCCAAGGAGAGGACAAAGCAATAATGTCTAAAATATCGAATATCAGAAGCATATCGGATGAGTGTTTTCAATATCGAATAATAAATATTAGACGATAACACGGCTATACTGGATAATATCGGGCAACTATATTGATCCAGCATTTCAGGTGCCAATAACAAACATATTGGATGTCACAAACAGATTTACTTACATACATATTGGGTATATCGGTCTAGTCTACAATTAACATAATACATACTTATTTTTATATATTTTATGATATAAAAATTATAACAATCTTAAAAGATCTATTGTAGACATATATTACAAGCTATATGCCGACATGCAAGAAAGCGCAGTACAAATAAATCACGCCACAAAAGTATTTAATTAGGATATTGGATCTTTTATTTTATTTTAAGCAACTCATGAATCAATGGGTGTTTACAATGTTTTAAAGCGAAAAACGCCAACAGGGCACCAAAGCCCGCTTGTTGCTTAAGGTGCTAAAAAGATGAGAGCTTATGCAAAGTGAAGCAAATTTTTTTTAAATATGATATAAATAATTTAATATATGTAAGCTAACAATAATTGTATAATGCATCTATCAATAAATGATACATTTTGATTATATGAGGAAAAATTAAGCATTACTATAACCTTCAATCAAAATTTAGTTTTAATAAGTCATGGTTATTGTATATTATCAAGCTCCTAGGTCATGTATTTATTATTAATTAATTCTAGTTATATAAATTTCCAACTTTTTTGAATAATAACCTAATGCAAGCAAGGTTTAAGGACATACCTCTTGCTCCATGAGGCTTTACCACTAGGGTGTTTACAATGTTTTTAAGACGAAAGGCAGCACCAAAACGCTAAAGCCTTCCGGTCGCTCGAGGTGAGAGACAATAAAAAGATGCGAGCTTAAGCAACGAGAAACGACACAAAATAAAATATAATAATAAATATTTTATTTATGATATATAAGCAAACAATTATTGTATAATGCATTCTATCAATAAATGATACCTTTGATTATATGAAAAAATTAAGCATGACTATAGCATTCAATCACAATTTACTATTAACTAATCATATGTATTATATATTATCAAGCTATTAAGTCATTAATTTTATAAGTAACAAATACTAGTTATATAAACTTCCAAACTTTTTTGAATAATATGTCGTAACGTAATGCAAGCAAGGTTTGAATCCCAGACCTCTTACTCAACTGTAAGAAGGCTTAATCACTAGGCTACAACGGCACTTGAAAATTTTCTATTTTTCAACTAGTTTTTTTTAGGTGATGGACACAAGAGATTTGAAAAGAGTAAAACAAGAGGAATTTAAACCTTGAGATTGGTCTTTAGGAATGTGAAAGTGGCCAGAAGCGGCGGTGACTGGAGAAGGCCGTATCGTCACCACTGGTGGATGAACGAAACAACAGCGACAAAGGATGGTTGAAGAGAGTGACTGGGTGAAAAGAGATATGATAAGATAATGAAAAAAAATGGATTTTGACTTTTATAACTAATAAACCCTTGTTGTTTGGGGGCATACTAATATACACGGTCAGAGTTTCGATTTCACTTTTACACACATAGATACATATACTTGTATATATACACATATACATTCATACACCATTCTCAAAATACAAGTGTTTATGCATATTTGCATGTGTATGTATGGTATTAGTAGTAGTAGTTAATATGTTAATTGATGCAACTATTATGAATTATATGCAAAATCTAAATGAAAATGCAAATGTAGTCTATATTTAAGGTAACTTAAATTACAAAATAGCAAATAATATCGCCTACAAATGAGATGTGGCAAATAAAATGTTCAATCCAAATTAGGTAAGTAAACTTGATGATTAATCAAGTGAGCTTAAACAAAAGATTAATTTTTTCAAGCAATTTGGTAAATAACTAAAATAATAAACTAACCAACAAAAGAAAATAAAGTAATTAAGGTGGTGGAAGAAATGTGAAAGTGAAGAACTTACTTGGATGTGGGTATTTGAGTATATATGATTATGTTAACTTGAGAGTTGCTTTGTGTTTTAGATCTAAAAAAATGTAGCTTAGCGTTCAAGTCCCTTGCCAAATATTAGCACCCGCTTCTAAGCACTTATTAGTACTTGAGAGTAGAATACTTATTGTAGTTGAAGAGAGTGTTGAAGAAGATTATTAGAATTAGAGAGATAGAGAGAGAAGTATGAGAGCTAAGGAAAAGAGAAAGATAAAGAGAACAATTTTATTATAAACTTTCAAGACCAGTTAATGCTTACAAATGAGAGTTATGTACATATTTATAGGCATTTCAAGAAAACTTCCACACTAGATATTTCTACTTATATTAGATGTTTTCCTAAGAAACATTCACACAAGATATTTTACTTTAGAAGTCTTCAGGAAAGCTTCTTAGAGCCTTCATCATCTCTCATGGTTCTATAAGCTTCTAAGCTCTTCCAAAATCTTCTACAAGTTTCTAGAATATTCCCGAAACTTCTAAGTTCTTCCAAAGTCTTCCACAAGTTTCTAGAATATTCCCGAAGCTTCTAAGTTCTTCCAAAGTCTTCTACAAGTTTCTAGAATATTCCGGAAGGTTCTAAAATCTTCTTAAACTCTTTAGAACTACATCAGTTCCCCCTGATGGAAAGGACTCGTCTCCTGACGAGATGGCTTCCGTTACTCACTGAAATATATCCTCTCAAGCTGCTCGCAATTCATCCTCGCTTATCCATGAATAGTCTGTTAATGGTCGCCTTTTCCAACGAACTAATTATTTTCTATGTATGTCGCCGTCTTTGGTTTTTGTTGTGCGAACATCCATAACGCCTTCTATTTCATCATCTTCCGTCTGCCTTGTCGCTACAAATGGAAGTGTGGAGAGGTCAACCTGTGAAGGAGTCTCTCCATGAAATGCCACTAGGTCCATAACATTAAAGATAGGAGTAGGAATACTAGCAAGTCCAACAAATAAGTATTTGACCCCAAACGCCGCAAAACTCAAAATGGGTCAAATCTCTTTCTGCTCAACTTCGCATAAGTTGCAGGAAATCTGTCATCGAAAATGCGCCATAACTAAATCTCCTGGTTGGAATATTTGTTCTCGTCTATGCTCATCTGCGGCAGCTTTATATTTGGTGTTGGACTTGTTGAGCTTATCCAACACTTCCTTTTGGATCGTTTTTATATGTTCAACAATAGCATCGGCCTATGGTTCGGCCATGAAATGGTAAGGATGTTCGATCTAGGTTATGCGAGATGGGTTGGTCATACAAGGCTTCAAATGGAGTTTTGCCGGTAGATCTATTATCAGGTATTATACGCAAATTCTGCCTGAGGAAGAATTAAGTCCCATTGAATAGGCTTTTCACCGGCTAGACATCTAAGCAAATTACCTAAGCTATGATTGACCACCTCAGTTTGAGTATCTGTTTAAGGATGATATGCACTGCTAAACTGTAAACAAGTTCTTAATCTAGACCATAATGTTCTCCAAAAGTGACTTAAGAATCTAGTATCCTATCAGAAGTGAATGACCTAGGTATGCCATGCAATCGTACTGCTTCCTTAAAGAATAAATCTGCTATATGAGATGCATCGGAAGTTTTTTTTACATGCAATGAAATGAGTCATTTTTGCGGACCTATCCACTCATAAACCCTCCTTAATCTTAAAACCGGTTTTCCACTCATCGCCGGGTCTAATCCTAATTTGGTGATATCCATTCCTAAAGTCTAACTTGATAAATATCTCAGCGCCATTAATCATATCAATCATGTCATCTAATCTAGGTATTGGAAACATATATTTTATAGTGATTTTATATGTTGCTACTATCGACACACATTCTCCAAGAACCATCTTTTTTAGGGGTCAAAAGGGCGGGAACTGCATATGGACTCGTGCTCTCTTTTTAATCCTTTCTTTAGTTACTCGCTAACTTGTTTATGCAATTTCTCGTGTTCTGACGGACTCATCCTATAATGTGTAAATGTTGAAGACTGGCACCGGGAACTAGATCAATGCAATGTTGGAAGTTCGTCGGGGGTAATATCGGAATACTCTTGTAAAAGTGGCCGAACTATTTGAGGAATCTTTATATCATGTCGTGTTTCTTGTCCGATTAATATATAAAACAATTTGGAGTTCCTAACCTCTTTGTTAAGATCATGTACATTAAGGATTAACGTCAAGGTAGGCGACACTACAGGTTTAGGGGTAGGTTTTTCCTCTTTAGGATGAGGAATGTCCTTTTGTGGGTGAAGGACTATTTTAATCTTGTCCTTAAGGAAGATGTACGTATTCTTTTCTCCATCATGTTGTGTTTTCCTATCAAATTGCCAATGTCTACCTAACAAAATATGACATACTTGTAGTGGAACTATATCACACCAAACTTTGTCTTGATATTGTTTTCCTATAGAGGACTAGACAACGTTTTATTACCGGTACCTCACCTCCCTTCTTAAACCAATGTTATAAGGTTTATATAGGATCTCGGTTTTAAGTTTAAGTTTGTCAACCATTTTTTGTGAGAAAATTTCCTGTACTTTCCTGTACTACCACTATCTATTATTAGTAAACATAATTTTTCTCCGGATGTGCATGTTGTGCGTAAGAGGTTATGTCTCAACCAGCGATCGTTACTCTTCTTTAGGTGCTACCATGACTCGATGAATTACTAGGAATTGACCGTCATTGTCGTCTTCTATATCTACACTATTACCCTCATTCTCATAGTTACTTTGTCCAATATCATTTTCACCATCACTTACATGATTATCTGATTCATCTTAAGTTATTAAGTTAAACTTTCTCCTAGGGGATTGACCTGACCTATGGACCAGGTTCTCAATATTTATAACATATGAATCCGTCATTTGGTTTAGTTTCTAATATACCCTTTTCCTTATTAAGATCATATTTATTTTATTCCGGTTTTAATCGGTTTGAGTTATTAGTATTCTTATTGCTGCTCGTTGAACTAGATGAAGATTTGAATTGGTTATTTTTGTTAGATGTAGAACGTTGTAATTGTTTTTCAATCATTTTAGCTTTGCGATGAGCTTCGTCAACACTCATTATATCATAAAGTTCAACTTGATTTTGAATAAGCCATTGTAATCCATTAATGTACCTAGTAACAGTTTGCTCTTCATCTTCATTAAGGTTATTTCTTGCTTGTAGTTTAGAAAATATTTCAGTATACTCATCAACGGTCATTTTACCTTATTTTAGATTATTATATTTTTGAAAGATCGTTCCACAATAATCCATAGACAAAAAAATTCACGTTTTCGTTTCATATGATCCCATGTTTTTATTTTATCTTTACCCTTTCTAACCCCACTAGCTTGAAGATTTTTCTACCATGAAAACGCATGACCTTTCATTTTTAAGGTAACAAATTAACCCTTTTATCATCGGGCATTTCTTTCCAATCAAACAAATGATCTACCTAATCTACTCAATCTAAGAATTCTTCAGGTCTAGTTTTCCTTCAAACTCCACTTCATCAATTTTAATTCCTTGATCCCATCGTTTATCATAACTCACACCCCTCTCTATTCGATCATGTCGTGGAGTTACTTCACTATCGCTGTCGTTTTCAAAGAGCCGAAGAGCCTATTGTTAAGGTTTCTACATCGGGGTTGATTATTTTGTCTTTCAAGACGTGTATTCGTGAGTAACTCGGTTAATTGTTTTAGTTGGTCATTAATTTGTTGGATATGTGTTTGTTGGGTTAGAAAGGCTTCTTGCCATATTTTGGGTGGATGAATTTGTGTATTTGATACTGAATCATGATTGCTAGCCATGATAAAGTATATATGCAAAAAAATTTGTCCTGCAAGAAAATTAGGGCCTAAATGCAAATTATGAAGTTCCCAAGGGTTGAAACATGCTCTGGTACCAAAACTGATGTAACTATTATGAATTAGATGCAAAAACTAAATGAAAATGCAAATGTAGTCTATATTTAAGGGAACTTGAATTACAAAATAGCAAATAATATCAGATACAAATGAGATGTGGCAAATAAAGTGTACAATCCAAGTTAATTAAGTACACTTGATGATTAGCCCAGTAAGCCTAAACAAAAGATTAATTCTTTAGAGCAATTTGGTAAATAACTAAGTTAATAAACTAACCAACAAAAGAAAATAGAGTAATTAAGGTGGTGGAAGAAAGTGTGAAAATGGAGAACTTACTTGGATATGGGTATTTAAGTATATATGATTATGTTAACTTGAGACTTGCCTTGTGTATTACATCCAAAAAAAATGTAGGTTAGCCTTCAAGTCCCTTACCAAATATTAGCACCCGATTCTAAGTATTTGTTAGTACTTGAGAGTAGAAGGTTGTTGTAGTTGAAGACGGAGTGTTGAAGAGGATTATTAAAATTAGAGAAGTAGAGAGAAGTATGTGGGCTAAAAAAAGTAGAAAGAGATAAAAGATAAAGGGAACAATTTTATTATAAACTTCCAAGACCACTTCATGCTTACAAATGAGTTAAGTGCCTATTTATAGGTATTTCAAGGAAACTTTCACACACTAGATATTTCTACTTATATTAGATATTTTATTCTAGATATTTACCTAAGAAACATCCACACAAAAGATATTTTACTTTAGAAGTCCTCATGGAAGCTTCTTAGAGCCTTCATCATCTCTCATGGTTATAAGCTTCTAAACTCTTCCAAAGTCTTCTACAAGTTTCTAGAATATTCCGGAAGGTTCCAAGTTCTTCCAAAGTCTTCTATAAGTTTCTAGAATATTCCAGAAGCTTCTAAGTTCTTCCAAAGTCTTCTACAAGTTTTTAGAATATTTCAGAAGCTTCTAAAATCTTCCGAAACTCTCTAGAACTACATCACTAATCAATTTTTAGAATGGACTTCTACTGGTTACCATGCATTTGAAGGCCTAAGAATTTCCCTTTTTTCATATAATCATAGCACAACTTTTTGTGTAAATGTGTCTTTAAACACGTGACATATTGCATAGAAACCAAAAATACCCTATTCAAATATTTATTAAATAAACAATAATGAATATATTGTGTTTTCCAATGCCCTTGTCTTCAAAATAAACCTCCTTCTCTATTTATTCTGTACTTCCCAATGTTTCTCTCTTTACCTCTCTTTCTCTTTAAGATAAATGAGCCGACTGAATATAAAGACACCTATCACATCTTTCAATTAGTCTTTTTCAACCTTTCCTTAATTTTTTCCAAAGTTTCTTCCATCTCTCTCCTCCCTCTCTTCTTCTTTCTTCCAAAGACCTCAAACCATGACTCCTCCATCTTCAAACAATGGCAACAAGAGCAAAAATCATTTTTTACTATGTTTCCAATCGTGGTTGCCTCACTCTGTTCCTTTAAGTGGTTTTTTTGAGAAATACAACCCAAAACACCTACGACAATGTCTTAAAAGGTGCAAAATCTGTTTTCTTACTACTAAGTTTCCCATTTACGTTTCATATCGATTCCCACTGAAACCTGCACAAAACTGCCGAACATGTAGCTTTCAATCAAAACCCCAAACCATGATAGTAAACCCACCTAGAAAGTGAGTGGTTGAACGCCTTTCACAGGACAATTGAGGAAAGCACTTGGGCGTCTAACGAGAGAAAGGTGATTGTTTAAATTACGCTATCTCCTGACTGCATAGCCAGGATAAAAAATTCGGCGTTCTTTAGGTGCCAAGATGGGATGGTTTTTAATGTATGATTCATACACCTGTAAATTAACCGTCTCTTATAAGTCGCATCCTCAAATTTATATTTTTGAAACCATCTATATAGGGTTTATAATTACTTTTATGGGTTTCCCATTTCCATAAATGGATGGCTATTCTGTAGGAAGGTATATCAACGAGTATAAACAAGATTAAACGTTTAATATTAAAAACAATAAAAAAATACCCTCCTCAACATGAAAAGAGAACATTAAGCTCATCACTTCTAAAGACTGTAACGAGTAAATATAAATACCTATAATAAACGTAGATGACAATACTTATAATATACTTAACGAGATTATTTGTTAAGTGACATAGGGTATAGTTGTGCAATAATACACTAGTTGCAGCAAAAACTAGGAAGATTGTAGCAAAAACTGGGATTGTTATGTTGATGGGGAAAATGTTCAAAATATAAGAAAAGGTTCAATGTTCAAGCATTTTAACTTGTCTAGTGTCCTAAGGACGCCAACAATAAAGTCGATGGTTCAAACTACTAGATCTCCTCAAGCTTCAAGCAGGCATTTTAAAAAACTAACTAGTAAAAGGGGAAAGATGATAGCAACTTTGCAAAGGTAAGGACATGGGTTGTGCTATCAAGATATGGGAGTTAGGGTGATAAATGAAATGTGGGATACAATGTTATTAAGCATTCCATAGCTAAGGCTCGAGCCTACTAAAAATTGTTATATTCATCTCGATTCTGTATAAGTACAGCTACTATAGGGCCAATTGGAGAAAACCAAATAAAAGTAGGGTTTTTTCCATTAGCCCCTCTCATACTTCAATATTTTTCTCTATCCCCCTATAGTTAGTATTTACCTGTAGCCCCTATACTTATAAGTTACTCCTGCAGCCCCCATTTCATTTTTGAAAATTATTCCTTTTCCTCCCCGGCAGCCGCCGGCCCCGCCTTCTTCCTCCTATTTTTCAACCCATCGCCTCCTTGTTCCTCCTCCTCCTCAACGCCACCGTCATCATCACCACCATCATCTTCCTCCTCCTCTTCCACCCATCGCCTCCTTCCTCTTCCTTCTCAACACCACCGCCACCATCACCACCACCTTCTTCTTCCTCTTCTTCTTCAACC
Source organism: Agapanthus africanus (assembly GCA_030015575.1). Classification (NCBI taxonomy): domain Eukaryota; kingdom Viridiplantae; phylum Streptophyta; class Magnoliopsida; order Asparagales; family Amaryllidaceae; genus Agapanthus; species Agapanthus africanus. The sequence continues at coordinate 135,776,460 of CM057342.1, forward strand.
CACACCCACCGCCGCAGCCATCTTTCTTCCTTCAAGAATGGCGGCGCTGGGTTGAAAAAGAAGAACAAGGTGATGATGATGGTGATGATGGTGGCGGTGGCATTGAAGAGAAGAAGGAAGAAGTTGGTGTTGATGGGTTGAAGAAAAAGAGGAGGGAGAGGAAGATGGTGATGGTGGTGGTGTTGACGGTGTTGAAGAGGACAAAGAAGGTGGCGGTGGTGGAGACGGCGGTGATGGAGGAGGAGGAATAATTTTCAAAAGTGAAGTAGGAGGCTACAGAAGTAACTTATAAGTATAGGGGTTACAGGTAAATACTAACTATAGGGGGAACAAAGAAAAATATTGAAGTATAAAGGGGGCTAACAGAAAAAAAAACCCGATAAAAGTACTATGATTAGGAGACTCATTGATTATGTCGATGATATTATACCAACCAAAGGAGTTTCGAGGTGGCCATCAATCAAGAATTAAATATGTTGAGAAGGATTAGCCGGAAGACTATATTTCCATAGGTGTCAAGTATATGATGATATTTATTTGCAGACCATGCAACAATTAGTTGCAGTTTCAATGATTCCAGACTAAATTCAGACTAAAGGTTATTTTGGCATTTATACCATAAACTAAACGGTGAATCCATTAAAAAGTTTTAGTAAGTCTACATAACTACAGATACTTCAGCCGTCTCACATTCTCATATACATTTTCATCAAACAAAAAACATTATCGTGTGTGAAATTGTATAAATTACAATTAACATATTTAATAATATTCAGAGTTAATCAAAGATGAAACAAATAGTTCGCAACATTTCTAAATCAACACCACAGCACACAAAGATCTGATAGAAATTCAAGCCCTAACTCTAATCTCCAACAAAACTAGGAACAGATCTGGGAAAACCAATTCGCCGATCAAATCCTAAATTAAGCATCGAATTCTACTAAAAGGATTTAGTAATTCTTCAAAATAGCCGAAAAAACAATCTCCATGAATCATAACAAGTGATTCGCTTTTACAAACGGAATTCACATAGAAATTTCACAGCAATTATCACTAGACCTGGTAATTCAAAGGTTGATTGCAGTAAACACATCAATAAACAACACCTTAAAACTCGATCAAAGATGGAAACCCTAAATCCCCAAAAATCACAAATCTACGCAAAAATCACGCAGCGATCTGATGATATAATGAAGCCCTAACCCTAATCTCCAACAGAAAGAGGAACAGATCTTACCCGGCGGCGATCGGGGGCGGAGCGGCGGCGACCCGAGAGGAAAGGGGCTGATTTTGGAAGAAGGCAGCAAAATTTAAGGGTTTTGATTGATGCGAGTCACATGACAATTTCGTTTCGTGCTAGGGCAACGCGTAGATGCTGGGGGGCGCTCATCTGTGGGCCCCACGTTCTGGGTGGGGAGATGGGTGCGAAGCTTGTGTACGCTTGGGCCTTTGATTGGGCTAGGCTTGGGCCTGTTGGGAAAAGCTTGTTTTGTTAAAATAATGGGAATGAGAGTCAGAAAAGTGAGAAAGCAAATGAAAACTATATAAATAAAAAATTATGGACGCCTTTTTTCCACAATACAAGATAATTTCGCAAAACCACTTTCTAGCTTTTCACGGAGTGAAAACGGAGGAAAAGGGTTAATTCAAAATAACCCTCCTCTCCACTTTGTACCCATGGGTAAATTGCTTGCTCAATAACGCCTCAATGTTTCACCAGCTTTGCGCTTTAATACCTATTAGTTTTATTCCGGGCACTTTAATATCCTAATGTATTTCGCCATCAGATTTTGCTACCACATGTTTTTTGTCGCCGTGTCTATTTTGTTTCGGTTTATTAATTGGGAACCGTTTCATAATTTTTTATTTACATGATTCTAGGAATCTACCGATGTAAAACAGATACGGCGGTAAAAACAAAAGGTAACAAAATACTAACGACGGAATACATTAAGTCATAAAAATGTTGAGAAGAAAATGATAAGGTATTAAAATTTTAAAGCTGTGAAAACGTTTTGGTATTATTAAGGAATTTACCCAAATAGTATTGCTACGTTATATGTGAGCCATTTTGGACCAAATTGGCAAATACCAATGGATAAAGAAGAAGATGAAATAGAAGGGACAGGACTCAAAAGTTTTCTGATTTGGAAGCCAAAGGATGACAGAAACAAAAGGGAGAGAAGAAATGAAGAAGAAAAATTAACTAGAATCCTAGAATATTTTCTTTTCTCTCCATGAATCAAGCGTCAAAGTTTCAGACCCAAGATCAAGCGTTGGATTAGGTGAGGCATCTCAATCTCCTGGACTAAAATCATGTAAATTTCTTTCTTTTTAGCCTCACTCAAACTCTTGCTCAAACAGGAAAAATCAACGAATTGGATCTAATAAATGAGAGTTCCTCATGAGGTTAGTTCTTTTAAATCAGCTGCAATTTATATTTACATTTACATTTTGTTATATGCATTCTGAAAATGAATTCAAAATTCAAAGCCAATGACTTGTATGGTGGCATTTTGATGAAATGCATGGATCATAATGCTTCATGCATCAGTAAAAGATTGGAACTCACGTCATAAATTTGACTCGAGTCATTTAGTATGCCAAGTTGATGGCTGGGTGTTAAAATTTATCAAGTTTTTTTGATAGAGTTTCAATTCCATAGCCTACCACATTTTATTTGTTAGAGGCTTTCAATATTAATGCGTCTGAATCCTAAACATATAAGCTTATAATGTTATAGGCATTCAACCTATAAAGCGTAAGCTCTAACACTAGCAATTTAAAGAAAGTTAGCAATGCCAATAACGAATCCAGGACGAGCCCACCACAAATTTTTTTTTTCAAATACAAAAATTACACCTATAAATGATCATGCTAAAGCTTAGGTGGCTTAACCTGAGCACCTGTTGAACTACGACGAAATCTGCAAGTGATTTATATTCAAACCTTGATCCTTTGTAAGGAAACAAACAACGCCAAGTTTCACAACTTATTTATTCGACAAAGGGAAATCAATTCATTCATAAATAATTAAAATGCTAAAACACAGATATTAATATTTCTAATATTCCATGCAAAATCTCAATTGGAAGGCCAGTCGCTCTAACTAGTGACTCTATAAAATGTAACCCATGCTGACCAACTTTTTGTTCGGTCTTTAGCGTCCTATAGGCCCATCCGAATGTGGCGCCCTCAAGTACTTGCAGTTTCGCCTAGGCGATTCGTTTGTGGTCTTCTTTAGCTGGTCCTCGCCAATTTGCCGTCGCTTGCCAGTTAGCTGTCCATTCCCCTAAAGAGCCATACCGTTTCCTGATATTATCTTTTATTATACACTAAAAACAGCATTTAGGGGTTCTACCATTTTCTGTTATGCATTTATTCTTCTTAATCACATCCTTTTCAGCATGCATGCATGGATGCCATGTATTTATTAAATCGTTGTCGAAAGTTGTATCGATATTTCAGCTAAATAAGATACCATAGATAATTTGTTGAAGTGATGCATAGATTTGTTGATAGAAGGGCTAAACAAGTCAACTGCAAGCTCTCTCTTAGGAAAACATTATTTGGAGGAGCTTTATAGAACATAGTTTATTCTTCCTTTCGGCTATTACTTTTGGACTAAGAAACAATAAACTATTCCCTACGAAAATGAGAGGGCCACCGGGCATAGTTAAAGCACTCAGCTCAGCTGCAAGATTTGTGTTTTCTGTGCCAGAGAAGGAGTCGTAGCAGTGAACATTAATGGCCGAACCCTTGAGGCTGCTAGCAAACTCAAGGAGCTCCTTTGAGTCAGCATATAGCCGATTTGACATGATCACGTAAGCACTGGGGCAGTACTTGCGAACTGCATCATAACCTTTCTTGTAGTAATTTTTTAAGCTCTCTGCCGTGACCATCGGTGCCAAAGGCTTGTCGAGAGGTTCAATTGCAATTAGACTTGATCGAGGGGAATACCTATTGTAAAAAAAGTATTATCTCCATTAGGCATTAGCTTATGCACTAATACGAAGTGTACGAAACTATAGGGCTACGATTGGGATTACTGGCACGACCAGCTTGCGGGAAGAAAAATTTGCAGAGTAAAGAATACCTTTCTGAGAGAAAAATCTATAACCTCAACGGTTTGATCTATGCTCTCATCTGTGCCCCACTCTATATATAAAACCATCTCTTGAGCCACTGTGCTCTGATCCATTTTGTGATCCAGGAGCTGCACACAAGCTGACCATAACACCAAGATCATATTATATATGAAAAAAATTATTTTATCATATATAAATGAAACATTATTATTTTTCCACCTGCAAGAAATGCTCGTTAACATCCTTGATACGAACAAGCATTGGATCATTGATGTCTCGTATAATCTGAAAGGTCTCTGATATGCCTGGTGTATTAGACTTCGCTACTGCATATAAATCATCATCATGAACTTCTAACACTATAAATTGTTTCTTCGAAGCCCGAAACTTGTAGGTACCCTCAGCGACTCTCCACAACTAAAATTAACAAACTGATGCAATAGATTAGAAAGATAATTTATCACAGTAAATATTTTTCCTCAAGATGGATGAAATCAAAGGTATCACCTTGAATGTTTCCCATGCATTTGCTTTCGATGCACCGACAACAATGTTCGCTCCACCACCATGTAGAGCACTTAGATACTTAATAAGCAGAACTGATCTCAGTTTGATTTAGGTTCCATCCTACATGATGAAATCTGACAAAAATTATACCTTTGAATAAAAATTGTTCATAGTTGATGATGATTTTTTATAAATTATCTTGGATGTGATGCCAATACAATAGCGATAGAGTTATTCGTTATTCAGGTCATGACGTTTTTCCTTGAAATTTCATGAAACTTATGTGTGCCTTATAAAAGGGGAATTTGTAGCGAACCACGTAGTTGGGCATAGCTTTTTTTGATGAGGCATTTACAGATCCTTCTAGGAATTTATCTCGAAATGAGTTTAGGTATCCAGAAAAGGTTTAAAGGGTCTTAGGAGAGACCTATGTTTGAAAAACGAGAAACTTGAAAGCAAGCAACAAGCAGAGGAATTAAAAGTTGGAATCAAAATATTTAAGGTTTAGAAATTGGAAAATTTTATATTCGGTGAAAGTAGATGCAGTATGCAATCTGAATTCACTTCATTCAAACATTCAAATATTTTCTCTTTTAACTTTATAAATGCTGTAATACTATAGTCAAATCAAAGTACATTGCTAGCCTTTTTAAATTATAAAGATCATGCCATTTTAAAACATAAATGACTACAACAGGATTTAACAAAGATCTCATAGATATTACATAAAATTTAAGCCGGCAGTGGAAATTTCAACCCTGTACTTTAATTCTTGATTTTCACATATCCTCGATCCAACCAGAACAATCATTGTAATTGATTTTAGGGAATAGTTACCAAATCATCAAAAAGATCTTTTACCTTTATTTTTAACATATAGATGCTAACATAAAATAAATCAAATAGATAGATAGGAACTATTTTGGTTTTCCAATGGCAAACTCCCGGGTATTTCCTTGTATAGTTAGGGGCATGGATAGATTGGCTTCGTGCATTTCAGCATTAAGCAGAGAACATTGGGAAATAAAGAAATAGATAATTTAACATTTCAAACAATTGTGGCATTTAGCTTAGAAGTTTGAGGACCAAGGTTTGGGTGGAAAGAGCAAAGTTCCATGGGCTCAAAATTTTTCTCCAACATTATTTAAAAACCATCTAAATACAGAATGAGAAATCTGGGAAAATATATCTAACCTTTCCACGTCTGGTCTAGTGATTTTAAGTTAAGGAATGAGTGTATAAACTTGTGTTTACTCAGAATTTTTTTTAGTATCGTTGGGTCGAGGTTTCGGCCGAAACCACCGATGCATGGTGGTTTCGTATCGGTTACGAAACCAACCGAGACCCATACGAAACCAACCATACAATATCATTTCGGCCAAAACCTTTAAAAACTTATTTTTTATACTATTTTTACTGTCATTGTGGGCATTGTGGGCTTTCGTTGTTAGAAAACCGCAAAAAAGTGAACACAAACCCTATATTAATACTTATCTAAGTACATTTTTCAATGTATTTTGTATCATTGCTAGATTTTTAAATATTAGGATCATTGTTTTGTAATATAGAAGCATAAATTTAAGTATTTAATAAGTCTACACCTATACATGTTGTATTACCGTCGAAACCGAAACCCAAACCCGTACCGAGATTTGCAAAACTAGCCGAAACTAATAAAATTATGAGAGACCGAAACCAAAACCAAAACCGAGTTCTCGAACCTTGGTTGGACCCATGAGGACCCCCTAATCCTGAGTTCCTAATTTGGTATTTTTCTTTCTCCTTTTTTTAGGGGCATGTCTTGAACTTATGATCTTATTACAAATTCTCATATCTAACCAACTCTCTTCTGCTTTATATATCAAGAACATTTTTTCTTACAATTACCGCATCTAAATTTTCTTTTTGCCCCATTTAAACATAAATCTTGGGTCCAACACCGTAAACAGGAGCGATAGGAATATGGGATAGCGCTTAGAGTGATCAAAAAGCCTGGAGCATGTCTTTTATTGCTCGGAAAATCAGCTGTTAACAACCCATCACTTTTTACCTGGAGGGAGAAAAATATTCTTCTTATGGATTCACACCTTAGTATTGCTTTATATAAAAACTGGAAACTAAGAAACGACAACTCTAAAGATTGTCTGGTTCTTTAAATGAGCATATTATATTCAGTTACAAGAACGGTAAAAACATTTTCATGATTGTATTTTATCTTTATGCTCAGCATAAGAAAGTTGAGAACAGAGGGGTTTGCTAAAATTTTAGTTGTAATATTCTAGAAATGAAATCACTCCGAGGGTGACTTCGAAGTGTTTGAGCAAAAAAGTGTTGTGCTTACTTGCAAGAAGGCACCATTTTGGGCCCTAATACGCACACGAGTCTGATCATTAGCAATTTTCACTGTCTCGAACATCTCCCATTTGCTAGGAGCATTAGCATTGGCAATCACACCCGTACCCTTTCCTTGGTTCTCTATAGTGAATTGGTGATGAAGCGTTCATTGTAACCGTTAGATTATATCAAACGTGATAGAAGATCCATAACATCGATTAATTTTGAAGAAGGGATATACATACACACTCTCAGACCCACACATATATGTGATGCAATGGTGCATGTTGTACGTATGTGTGCATGTACGTGCATGTGTGTGTCGTACAAGAAAACAAAGCAATTACTTTAAACATTTGCCAGCGCAATGCGTTAGACCGATTTGCCATATGGATGTTCCACCACCCCTTTCAGCGCAAGAATACTTCTGTTGTGCGACAGATTTGAACTGTACCCGAGTCCCGCCCTGCAATATAATTTCAACAATTACATCGCTAAACATTCAAATTGATTGTAGAATGCAATTTTAAGCTCATTCATACCATGAATATGTTAGTTAGACCCATGTTAGGGTCAACCGGCGGAGGCGGAGGCGGCGTAATTGGAGGAGGTGTAGGCGGAGGTGGAGGTGGTACGAGGATTTCACTTGCGCCTTTGTATAGCTTTGATTGCCTTGCCCTTGGGTATGGTGGCACCTACTATATTTAACACGAAAACAGATGAATCTTCATCCTTCCATTCGGATGATTCGGGTGTGACAAGTAATTTGATGAAAAATATATTTTTCTTATTATTTTAATTAATAGAGAAATACATATATATTTATACTAGAGTTTTCATATACGGGTGTTAATCTAATATCAAAGCCCAGCTATTTTATCTAATATTATCTCAACAATCTAATATTATCTCTAACACTCCCCTCAAGCTGGTGCATACATATCATGTAGACCCAGCTTATTACATAAACATTCAATTCTTACTTTTTCTAATGCCTTTGTGAAAATATTTGCTGGTTGATCCTTACTTGCAATGTAATCAGGGTTAAGAAATCCATCCTCCTTCTTTTCCCGAACAAAATAGTAATCAACTTTAATATACATGGTTCTCTCATGAATAACAGGATTAGATGAAATATGGATTGATGCTTGATTGTTATCTAAATCAACTTGCACGTAGTATGACCCATAGTACGGTATCCAGCCTTTGCACTTAATTTAGAAACAACTGATTATTTCTTGCTTCTCCACGATACAAGATTATCACTAAGGAAGGTACAGTGGCCAGTAGTGGACCTCCTATCAGTAGGAGATCCCGCCCAATATGCATCACAAAATCCCATTAACTGTTGAACATCTCCATGATTGCGGTAAACTAATCCTTCACCAGGTGAATTTTTCAAATAGCGAACAACACGAATAACCGCCTTCCAATGAGGCTCCCCTGGAGAATCCATAAACTGGCTCACTACGATAACAGTAAAGGAGATGTATGATGTTATCGTAAGATACTTAAGCTTCCTAACCAATCGAAGGTATTTTCTTGGATCTTCTAATAATTCCCGTCGATCAACATAGAGTTTCATATTAGGATCTATTGGTGTATCTATGGGTTTAGTATCCAAAAATCCAGTCTCTTCTAGAATATCTAAGACATACCTCCTTTGAGACAAGCAAATACTCTCCGGGGAGAGTGCAGCCACAATCCCTAAGAAATATCGCAATAACTCCAAGTCCTTTTGTATGGAAGTGATGTTGGAGAAATTTTTTAAGAACAGTAATCCCGTCAGTATCATCTCCACTAACAACAATATCATCAACATACACCACTAATATAATTCTCTTCCCTTCAAGGACTCGTGTAAAAACCGTATAATCACTCTTGTACTGATATAAACCAAACTGCTGCACAACTACACTGAATCTACGAAACTAAGTCCGAGGAGACTGCTTGAGCCCATATATAACTTTTCGCGGTCTATATACTTTACATGTCTCCCCCTCACCACGAAATCAGGTGGTTGGTCTTCAATCTCGCCGTGGAGAAATGCATTTTTGATATCCAACTGATATAAAAGCCAATTCAAATTTGTTGCTAAAGAAATTAGAACGCGCACGGATGGAAGCGTCGATACTGGAGAGAACGTCTCCGCATAATCAATTCCATATGTCTGTGTATTGCCTTTAGTAACAAAACGAGTCTTCAGCCGCTCAATAGTCCCATCAGGATAATATTTTATAGTGTATACCCAACAACATCAAACAAATGATTTACCAGACGGTAAAGGAACTAAATCCCACGTCCAATTCTTATACATAGTATCCATCTCTTTCTCCATAGCCTTTTTCCATCCAGGGTGATCCAAAATTTCATGTAAAGAACCATGTAAGGAAGTAGATAACAAGGAAGATACAAAGGATTGATATCAGGATGACAATTGTGAATAGCAAGCAAACTTCGATATGGAATAGGAGTATAAGAGCATGCACCTTTACGTAACGCAATAGGAATATCAAGATCAGATTGTGGAGCTTGTGCGGGATCTACAGACTGTAGAGCTAATTGAGTGGCTGGCTGTGATCGTGGCCTTCGTGAATAAAAACGATAGATTCGTGGTTTGGTAGGAATAACCTGTGGTTTTCCAGGACTCAAATCAACATCCATAATAGGTAAACAATTAGAAAACAAGGATAGTTCGGTAGAGAATTCACTTGACGGAAAAAAATATGGTACATTATTAAAGAAAGTGACATATACTGAAATATAATGTTTATTCAATATAGGATCAAAGCATTTATAGCTTTTCTGAAGTCGAGAGTATCCTATGAAAATGCACTTAATGGCACGATGATCCAATTTATCTCCTCTAGGAGCAAGTCTATGAACAAAATATACACTATCGAATATTTTAGCAGATAATGGGAAAGGTGAAATTCCTGGGAACAAAACATGATGAGGAGACTTTCCTCCCAAAGTAGGAGTGGGTAGATGATTAAAAAGGTAATATGCAGTTAAAACAACATCATTTCAGTAATTTTTGGGAACATGCATATGAAACAACAAAGAACGAGCAATTTCCAATAAATGACATATTTTCCATTCAGCAACCCCATTTTATAGAGGGGTATATGAGAAAGACGTCTGATGTACAATCCCATTATCAGCAAGATATTTATTGAAATAATCAGAAACATATTCTTTTGCATTATCTGTACGTAGGATTTTCAACGACACACCAAATTGGTTTTGAACTTTCATACGGAAGACACGAAATATATTACTTAATTCAAAGCGATTTTTTATCATGTACAAATAAGTGACACGGGAGAAATCATCCACAAATATGACAAAATATTTAAAGCCTAAATATGATGGCCCATTGAAGGTGCCCCAAACATCCGAATACACTAAATGAAAAGGGTTCAACATACGATTCTCAGAAATAGGAAAAGATGCACGATGATGTTTACCAAACTGACACGATTCACAATCAAGTGATTTTATTGACCTAAAACGCGGGAATAAATTATGAAGACCTTTCAAGTTGGGATGACCCGTCTGACAGTGAAGCTGAAGAGGAGAAACTGACGAGGACAAAGCTGCGGAACCTGAAGAAAAAACATCATCCGTGTTCAGATAATAAAAGCTTTGAGATTTATGCCCAACACCCATCAACTTCCTGGTCTACATATCCTGAAAAACAAAATGTGAAGGAGAAAATGTTATAGAACGGTTCAAAGGTCTCGTAAATTTACTAACGGACAATAAGCTAATAGGGAATCGTGAACATGATAAACAGATGAGAGCGAAAGATCATTGGACAGATATACCGACCCTCCTCCAGTAATAGAGGAGGAAGTTCTATTGGCCAAGATGACATGAAATTTTTGTGTGGTTGGTGTGAAGAGAACAAAAGAATCACGATTATCTGTCATATAATTTGTAGTGCCCAAATCAATGATCCAAGGCTTTTTAGTGACACTACAAACTATAGGAGTACATGAAATATGGGCTACCGTGGTAACAGAAGCAGACTGTTGAGTAGAAAAGAGCTTGTGGTACTTTTCCTCAGAAATAGATATCATATTTAAGGTCGAAGATACCGCATCCGATGGAACAGTGGGATGTGAAGACTTCAATATATCACCCTAAGAGGATGCATGATAAGAAGTTCTGCCATGTAGATCCTAACAAAAGTCAACAAAATGACCTGATTTCCTACAGTGTGTGCACAACTTTCCATCTCGACCACCACCACCACGTCCTCTATCACGTGCCACCATGACCACCACGAAAATATCGACGGCCATGACCACATGTACTGCCAGATGTAGTCATCAATATAGACTTATATACACTACTATCACCATGCACATTAGACGGGGGATTTGACATGGAAGAACGACGCAACATGGAGAATACCTTATAAAAGGTTAGAATTTCTGAACTTTCTAAAATAGCAAATCGAACGGACTCATACTCCGGGGGAAGACTCAATAAAAATCGCACAACATTCAGCATCTCACGTTGCTTCTTCATCTCCGCAATATTAGAAGAAATAAGTTGCTATAAATCCAATCCTTAGCATAATCTATTGAAAGACGAGTAATGATCTTCAAGAGAGCTCGCTCCTTTCTCCACCCGGAAATAATTCTGATGCAGCTGATAAATGCGTGCAATATTGCTAGAACCTGAGTATGTATTTTTAAGTAGCTCACATATCTCGTTTGACGTAGACAAAAACACAACATTGTTGTTCACCTTAGATTCCATGCCATTCCACAGTCAAGTTCGAATATGCGCATCTTCGGAAAGCCAATAATCATATTTCTTCGCATTCTCATCCATAGCAGGAGGACTTTTCAGCAAGTAATGCAGTTTCCGCTTACCCATCAAGAAGGTCTCAACTGCAACAGATCATTGGGCATAATTATCACCATTAAGTTTTGTCGACACCATAGGAATAAAATCAGCCAAAGTAAATATACTTCCTCCATTGCCCGGTATCATCGACATGATTCCAGCAGCAACAACCAATAATGACCAACGACGAACAACGATCAATGACCAATTACGAACAACGATCAACAACCAACAGTAAACAACGAGCAACAATCAACGATAATTAAACCAACATCCGCATCAACGACATCCAACGATCAACATAAAAAAGAGGCGACTTGTTGGGCGAAGAAGGCGTCTGCGGATCTAGTGGGCTTCGAAGGATCCGGTCGATCTGGTGGGCTCCGAGGGATCTGGTGAGCTTCGATCTTCTCGACGGCGAAACGATTTCCAGCAGCGAAACGACTTCAGATTCTGATTTGATTTTGGGACAAGATCCCATGTTTCGTTCTTCATGGAGGCATCAAATTCTTTGAATATTGCAGCATGCCGGTTAGGATCCTGCACAACTTAAGATGCACAGATTGGTTCAAGGGTTTAGGGCATGGGAAGAACATTGCTATGGTTTATATATTGGGAGTTGAAGTATTTCAGGTTCAGTTTTCTTTCATTGTTGACTCAAAGATTTGAGGGTGGGGGAGTAGGGGATAATTATGGAGTGGGTAAATGTGATTAGCGGTTTTGGAGGAGGTTGGGAAGGTAAGGACGGGTAGGTTGGCGATGCTATAGAGATTAGAAGGTGATAATTGTGAAGAGTCGGTGGGGGTGGAAAGGTCGAGGGTATGAGATGTTAATGATTGAAGTTCAGTGGGGTTAGGTTAGGTAAGGTGGATAGGATGTAAAGTTTGATAGGTTGGGTATTCGGGATTGGTTGCGATGCTGTGCCAGAGGAGGCCAAATTTTGCGGAAGAGCCTTTTGATATCTACTAGATACCTGCATGGGAAAATTGCTTTCGACGAATTTGACATGACGAGAAATGTAAATTTTATGAGTGACAGGATCTAGACATTTATACGCGAATTGAGATGTTAAATAACCTAGAAAAATGTTGGGAGTGGACCTAGGTTGAAATTTGGAGGAGATATACGGCCTTAATCAGAGATGGCAAAGACACCATAGGAAGTGGGGATGGAGGCAAGAGATGCTAATCACCGCCATTGTCTGAATATATTGATATGAGCGGTAATTGAAAATATTTTTCGACAAGATTTTTGAATTAGGGAAAGATGGTGGTAATATCATATTTATGTTTCATAGGGTACAGCCGGACATATTTTGTGTAATAATCAACAAAAATTACGTAATAACGAAAACCATCATACGAAAATTCAATGGGTACCCAAACATCAGTGTAAATTAATTGCAGGGGTTTAGAAGCACGAAGGGAATTTTCAGAAAAAGAAAGTTTATGACTTTTATTGCAATCACACGAATTACATTGAAAATTATTAACTACCAAGACATTAGATAATAACTTATTTCTCCAGACGACTGACTGAAGGATTCACTCAGTGTCACTCACATATTTCTGATGGAGGGATGACTAAGACGACAGTGCCACTCACATATTTCTGACTTAGAAGTAGCATGAATTTAAGGTTGTATGGAGGGTGGGAGGTAGTAGACATCATTATGGATATCCCCACGAAGAAGAGGCGCCCCGGTGCGAAGATCCTTCACCAAAAAATTAAAGGGAAAAAACTCAGGTGAGACTTTGTTTAATTTGCAAAATTTAGCAACCAAAATTAAGTTATGGGTAATAGACAGTGCATAAAGAACATTATTTAAAAGAAAGGATTTTGGGGGTTAGTGCAGTGTCGTGTTACCGATGTGATATTTTCAAAACCTGAACCATCACATATGTTGATCTCATCGGGACCACCGTAATCGGTATAGCTGTGAAGAGTTCCAACATCGGACATAACGTGATGAGAAGTACCGGTGTCCAATATCCAGAAGGAAAGAGCGGTTCGATTGGTATTTGTGTTGATTGCCACAGGTTGAACGGGCATTTGCATCGAGTGTTATGGTGAATTGGTTTGCACTGCGTTCTCATGAAGAAAGCGAGCGAGTTGACGATAATGCTTGGTGTTGTGACCGGGACGCTTGCAGAAGTTGCAGTAGGAGTAGGAGAGGGACGAGTTGCTGCTGCGTGCGCCGGAGTACTGGTTGTTGTGGCTGTTGTTAGCGAAGTTGTTGTTGCGATCGTAGGAGACGCTTTCATGCTGTTGCAGAAGGCGATAGGAGGAGCAATTGAGTTGGTCAGCATAGTTGGCAGTTACGAGAAAGAGGCACACCCGTGTCTTCTTTCTTCATATAGCGTTCATAGTCTATGAGTTTGTCATAAAGCTCGTCAAAGGTGATAGCGTTATCACGAACTCGAATAGCAGATGCGACTTATTTAATTTTTGGTCTAAGGCCAGTGAGGATGAAAAGAACAAGGTCATCTTCGAAAAGAGGGTGGTCGGCGAGAGTGAGGTCGTCGGAGATCGATCGCATCTCTTATTGGTACTCGCTTATAGATTTAGAACCACGTTGATTGTTGATCAAGCGTTTCTTGAGAGACATAACCCGTGAGCGAGATTTGTTCGCAAGGAGAATAACAAATCGGTCTCATGTTTCCTTGGGGGAGGAAACAGCAGAGATGTGGGGCTGAATCGTCTTGACACAGCTGCCGAGGATAGTATTGAGAATAAGTTGATCCTGACGGTACCATTGATGGTGGTCTGGATTTTCGATACGCTTGGTGGTGTCATTGATGTCAGTCACAGTCCTAAGAGGAGGAGACTTGGAGCCGTCGATGTGGCCAATGAGATCGTGGTTGATTAAGGCCGATTGAATTTGGGATCTCCACACGGTGAAGTTTGTGTGGAAGAGTTTTGTTGGAAAAAGGAATTTTGAGATGATGGAGGTTAAGTTTTGAGAGGAAGACATGGATAAACAATTGAGTTTTTAATCGTAGGGCTTCGATGCTATATAGAACTTTTGGTGAAAATCATTTTTAGGGTTTGTAACTTGATTGATTTGTATTGAATATTAAAGGTGCATATATACACTTTACATAATGAGAAAAATAAAAAAAATAAAATCTTTGCTAAACAAATAACATCAGAACAGATATGGAAAGATTTTTCTAATAATAAAGATCTGCAACAGCCGTGTCTCTGTAGTCGACATACGTATGTTAGGCAAATGCTCAGACGTCTTAGACTCTGGATTTTTTGGAGATCGATTTTCAGACGTCTGTACTTTCTTCACCAGATGTCTGCTTTCGCTCTGTTGCGTTACCAGATGTCTGCACGAGATTTCTTCAGACGTCTGCTTGTGTTGTGTCTTCGTGTCGCCAATACCATGGATTGTTATAAGTAGCCAACATTGAATGCTGGCCAATGGATATCTGGTTGTATACGCGCACTAAGAGTTTGGATTTTTATCAGTGTATCTCTGTACCGAAAAATCAGGACAAAGAATCGTGATGTTGCACAGAAAACCTATTTTGATGAGTGTATTAGAAATGATTCCGGAAAGGAAGTTAATTAAACAGAAAACTGAGGTTTGCAGTAATTATGAAACTAAGTCTCTTGTTTTTCCTTTTACGAATTGATCAGGTGATTTTTGTTATTTATGCAGTCTCTTTTGATTAACAGGAGGGGGAGTATAACTGCTCTAAGTCAGGGTTAAATGTCGACATGTGCAATCAAACTCATCCTGATTGCTCACCGGCTGTGCTCACGGTCGTCCCGGGCAAGACTTACCGACTGAGACTCGCAAGCATCACTTCTCTGTCAGCACTAAATTTCGATGTAGAGGTAACCATTAATTGTTGCAAAGCTGTAAATCTATAAATTAGAAAAAATAATTTAAATGAACTATAAATTAATTAGGACAAGAAGGCTGCAGGGTTGTTACTGACTCGGCCCAAATGCACAACTGGTTAATGCAAGTATATATGATCATTTCAGGACCACACCTTGACGGTGGTTGAGGCCGACTGATGATGCTCAGTACTGAGAACTCCCCAGATCATGACACGTGGTAGATGACGTGTCCCGAGGCTCACGGGAAAGGAGCAAGAATGGTACCCCGGGCCTTCGACCCGAGGATGTTCTCAACCTTTGATGACCTCCCAGAACACTCCTCTGCTCATCTTACAAATAATCGTTGGCTCACCTCCGAGCCCTCCTGCGCACTGGGCTTCCTCAGCCCTCCCATCTCGCCCCCGAGCTATCACAGAACCGAACTAGCTCGGCCTCCCGTCCTCTTTAGGCCTCTCGCCAAGCTAGACCTCCTCAGTCTCACCGACCGACCCAGAGCATAGATCACAGGCGTCCCCGCCATGGATCCACGAATCTCGCCATACGTAAGATATCCGTCGCCCCACGATCCCGCGTTCCACGCCATCGCGTTCCCCCTTTAACATGCGTATCTTGTCATTAAAGGAGGATCCCGCCATTCATGCAGGCGCAACTCCAGGGACGTAACAACCGGCGTAAATCTCGCGTCCGCCAGTCCCTTGCTGCCACTATATAAACCCCTCTCTCAGACGACTCAGGTAAGGCAATTCTTATCCAATAGGCCGCTACTCTGCACAAATACCTTGACTAACTTGATCATCGGAGGGTCCACAGTGGTATAACCACCCCGGGACTTCTTTGCAGGTAGCTCGGCTTTGCACTAAACCAAACCCATTGAGATCCACATGCCTCAAGCGATAGTCCTCAAACCCGATCTCAGCCGCTCGCCTACGTTCTCAACAAATCGTAGAAGACAACAACTGAAGGAGATCCAGAGATCCATCAGTTGGCGCCGTCGGTGGAAAACGAAAAGTTCCACTCATCGAAATTTGATCTTCCGATCTCAAGCTGATGGCGAGTGATCATCGTGACGATCCCAGCACCAGCCACCGTCCTCCCCACAACGGAGGCGCGGATGTTCCCCTCCTCCCCTGAACGCCGTTCACGACATGTCTGCACGAATCGACAGGCTCACGTCCATTGTGGATGCCCTTGTCCGTGTCCAGACTGCTGGGCAAGCCACACAGGTCACCGTTCCCCTACCTCGGGACCGTGACCTCGGCAGAGGGGGAAACGACGCTGCCCATGCTGGTATGACAGAACAACGCCTCGCTATTTCCGACGGCCACAGATCCCCCATGGCGACCAATTCAATGACCCGCTGGGCACCTCACAGCTCCACGCCGAGGTCTCATGCAAGAGCACCCCGCCCCGAAGCCTATCGCGCTCCTGTCCCTCCCAAGGAGGTGTCGGTCAGCTCGCTTGCACCCAGGCATGGCCGGCACCCTCTCCCTCGACAGGATCGCGTGGACGGCACTCACCACGGTAGCTCAAGGACGACCTCGCCAAGGGACCTGAGGAACCTCATAGAACAGAACCGGAGCCGCGACCAGGCGCAGGCCGCCAGCGGGAGGGGCCATAACTCCGAGTATGTCGAATCCTCGGGATACCACAACCAACTCGATGCCCTCGAAAAGAAGATCGAAGGCATACATCGGGAGAGTCGTCCTTCAAACGAGGTGGCCAGATATGCCGCCGACTCGCTTATGAAGCCCTTCACCGAAGAGCTGCTCGTTGTCCGCATCTCCTCCAGAAACAAGCCTCCAATGGTGTCCCTCTTCGACGGAAAGTCCGACCCGAAAGACCACCCGAACACGTTCACGGCGGGGATGAGCTTTCAGGACAACTCTGACGCCGCCCAATTCCGAGCGTTCCCCGCCACTCTCATCCGTGCCGGACGAGATTGGTTCCGAGGACTCACGCCGCGCTCCATCTCTACCTTCGATGAGCTGGCCGCCCAATTCCTCGGGCATTTCATCGGGAACAGACGGCAGAGAAGGACGGTCGATTACATCTTCACCATAAAGAGCGGGGACAAGGAATCCTTCAAAAGATACATCCCGCTTTTACAATGCTCTTCTTGACGTCCCAGAGCACTGAGACAAGACTGTCATCACGACCCTTAGGTCGGGTCTTAGGCATAAGGAGGGGATCCGCTCCGTTGCATTATCGCAACCTAAGACCATGGCCGAGGTAAAAGCCTGGACCGAACGAGAAATCCAGCTCGAGTCTGAGGAAAATGCGAACCTACCCTGAAGTGACCACGCCGATCAAAAGAAGTGGGGTAGAGAAGAGAAGAAGAAGACCGACCGGCCAAAGCCATACTTCCCCTAGTTCCAGGAGTATACCCCGATCAACATCTCCCAGACAAAGCTGTTGGAAGAGGCAAAGGGCGAGCGATTTTTCAAACTCCCTCCGGTCACCAATAGGGCGGCCAAACGGACACGGGGCCCTTACTGCGCCTTCCATAGGTCGCAGGGACACCCCACCGAGAACTGCAAACAGCTCTGAGACTACATTGAGGAGTTAATTCGCTCAGGGCACCTGGCAAAATACTTGCGGGAAAAGCGACAAGCCGACCGGGAGCAAGAGAACCATCCCCTTCCCGATGAGCTGACGATTGGCCAAATCATGGTCGTGTCAATAGGGAGTGCACCTGGAGACGGCGAGATTCGACGCTTCCTGCCGATCGAGGGGACTAGCAGCCAGCCTCGGAAGAAGAGCAAAGCAGCCGAGCCCATCACTTTCACCGACGAGGACCTCTACGGGATATCCTTGCCTCACAGCGACCCCCTGATGATTACAGCACGGGTCCACCACTACGAGGTTCAAAGGATACTGGTCGACACGGGAAGCTCGGCAGACATCCTTTTCTACGACCGCTTTTTACGTATGGGGCTCCGCCCGTCGGACCTGAGGCCGACCGCCCACATTCTCTCGGGGTTTACTAACCACTCCATCCCAGCAGAATGAGTGGTCACCCTCCTACTTAACATCGGGAAGGCGGGCCGTATGCGAACTGTACCCGTAGAGTTCATCGTCACCAGAATTCCATCGACCTACAATATCCTCAAAGGACGCCCGATGCTAAACTCCCTCCGGACCCAGATCTCGACCTACCACCTCGCGATCAAGTTTCCACTCGACCAGGGCGGAATAAGCCGGGCCTAGGGAACCAGCAAACCGCAAAGATTTGCTTCATAGCAACATTTATGCCCGAGGAGCAAAGCGATAACCTTGAAAGCACGGATGGTTTCAGGGGGTCCTTGGATACTCGGGACGAGCAATAAGAAATCAGAGGGGTTCCGGTGGAGCCGCTAATGGAGGTCCCCCTCGTCAAAGGGGACAATGAACGAACCGTTCAAATCGGGTCACTCTTAACGGGGGCCCGGCGCGACGACATGGTACACTTCCTCAGAATAAACTCGGACGTGTTTGCTTGGGTGCTCGCTGACATGCCCAGGATCGATCCCCAAGTAATATCACATAAGCTCTGGCTCGACCCGACGGTCCGACCCGTATGGCATAAAAAACAAAGGTTCGCTCCGATCAAACAAAAGGCGATCGAGGACGAAGTTGACAGGTTGCTCGCAGCCAACTTCATTCGAAACGTGACCTACTCAGAATGGCTAGCGAATACGGTAATGGTTAAAAAGGCGAACAGGAAGTGGCGAATGTGCGTCGACTTCAAAGACCTCAATAAAGCCTACCCGAAAGACAACTATTCCCTTTCTCGGATAGATCAGCTCCTCGACAGTTCGGCAGGCCACGAGTTACCCAGCTTCATGGATGCTTTCTCCGGCTACAACCAGATCCGTATGAATCCGGCAAATGAAGAACTCACAGCGTTCATATTGGACCGGGGGGTATACTGCTATAAGGTGATGCCCTTCAGCCTCAAAAATGCCGAAGCTACATACCAATGCTTGGTCAACAGGATGTTCAAACCACAAATCGGGAGGAATATGGAGGTCTACGTTGACGACATGCTCGTTAAATCGACCTCGTCAGATGAGCACACTAAAGATCTTGGCGAGACTTTCGACATCCTCCGCAAATACAAGATGAAGCTGAATCCAGCCAAGTGCGCGTTCGGAGTCACTAGCGGGAAGTTCCTCGGATTCATGGTTACCCACCGAGGAATCGAGGCTAACCCGGAGAAAATCAACGCCATCCTTAACATGACCGCGTCAAAGACCAACGCCGAAATTGTAACAACCCTAACTTTCTGTACGAATTTTTTCAAAATACAGAAAGAGACAGCTAAGCCTGAGCACGAGTAATAAGTTTGTTTTGCTTTTGAACAGCAAAAAAGAGCTTGTAGCTCATTGGGAAGACCTTGCACTGCTGAGACATAGCACCCGAGTTCAAATCCTATCAGCCACATATTCTTTTTATTAAAATTTCTTTTAATCTTTTTAGAAGCCCAAGAGTCTACACGTGCACTACATGTAAACTGAAGAGTCACGGTTTAAATAAACATGTGCACTGAAGAAGCCAAATCGACACCAATACGTGGTGACGATCCAAGCACTCACCGACGGAAATGGACCGACGAGATTTGTCTTTTCCCCGGTGCCACCGGCTCGTCCGTAGGCAATGCTCCCCAAAATTTAACCCCTGCACCTCTTCGGCTACCCCACTAACCCCACATTGTTTATTTTCTCTGCAATTGTCTAGAGAACAATAAAACACCAATAAATCCAAATTTTAATACAAATTTTAAATGCATTCTTTAACACACCAAACCCTAATTTTTCCTATAAATACCACCTCATTTCACACATTCTCACCAGAATTTCATTATCAAAACTCTACCAAATTCTCGAGTCCTTTAGTGTACAAGTGGAGTTAGCAAAAGGGTGAAGTTCCGGCGATGATCCAAGGAGATTCCGGTAACGAAACGACGCCGCGAAGCATTCCGTAGATTCCTCTCTCTCTCTTCTCTTGATCCCAAGCCAGTAAGTCCCCTCTCCCCCTCTATTCTTCTTCTTTAAAAACTTTCATTCTAAAACCCGACGGAAGCGGAATTAATCCGACTTCCGATTCAATTTTTCTTTAAAAATCCTATTTTCTTAAACAGATAAATACCAAACTTTCATATCATGTTCAATAAACATTAACAAACATATTAAACAAGTTTTACATCAAAATAATTCATATTGCAATTTTTATCGCAGTTTTACAGTAAAATACCACATACTTTAGTTTCCGACATAAACAACATATTTCTTTTAGGTAGTTTACGAGGTAATGACATACCTCACCACAACACACATCTTTGACATAGAACGATGAATTTTGGGACAATAGTATACGGGAAAATATGACTTTACAAATAAATACCCTAAACTTACAAAACTGTTTTCTTTAAACAGCTTTAAAAAGTGTATTAAGCATTTCCATGCAATTGCGCCTCTAAAACCCATTTTTGGAGACCCCGTTCGGGATGGTGCGGATTATCGTACATCCTTGTGCCTAATAGAGCGAGATACAGACCTCCGAAATAAGCATTCGATCTCGATGGAATTTTTATACATTTTTCTTTAGAAAATGAGATTTCTACAAGCAAATAAATTAATTATTTTTCATTAAATATATATATCTATTATCAAAATATCTATTTTAGTTATATAAATATTCCAAGTTTTCTAAATCAAAGGAATCACTATTACATGAAAATACTATCCAAATACAAAACAATTTCAATATTTCAAGAAAATACCATATATTATGAAATTAGGTTCTACTCACTAGAAATTTCACATTCATAAAATATACATCTATGAAAACCCTAAACACGATAATCAAATACCTGAGGTGTATTTTGAAATTATATCAAACTATTTTTACATAAAATCCCCTCAAGTTATGTTAAATTACAATAAGGACCCTATAAACATAGGTTTAAACGGGACCGGTCTCTTGAGCCTCAGGGAGCCGGAGATATCGGTGCTTGCCTATTTAAGGTATACAATCTAATAAACGGTGTTATCAACACGGTAATTGTCTTGGAAAAAGACACAAATCCTGCCGTCCATGTGCAGCAGTTACCGATAATATCAAAACAATCAGGATTTCAAGCTCTCTTTTTAAAAGTGTCTGACTCAGACTGAGTCTCAATCTAATCAATCTGACTTGAATGTGATTTAAGTATAAACTACAATCCAATATGAATCTATGAAACCGTCTATTCAATCTATATCAATCTATATTGACTGAACCAAACCATGGATATTCTCCATCTACATGTACATCCATTATATCCGTTCCATTACTGATATCATAGTTCCAGCAAGTCATCCATATACAATTTACAATATAAGACAATACAATACAAACAATATAATCAAGACATCGCGGGGTTTATAAGGGATAGATTGGTATGGAAGGTGTTAAAAGAGGCACAAGACTGTAACTATAATACACCTAACCTGAATATCCATTGTCGTTGTTCCGTGGCTGAACGGTTCCTTGTGCTCCGTATATCTTAGTCTTCGGAATAGTGGGACTCCTCTCGTATACACAGGCATTTTCTGGACCAAGCTACAAACAAAAGCGTTAACAATATAATACAACTTTAAAAGTTACATTCTCCTTCTGTCTATTCAGTCTATACCTATTCTTTGGGACTTACCGAGTGATTGTTCGCTGACAACATTCCTTTCTTCTTTCTTTGGAATGTTGTCAGGTGGATCGGACCTTCTGGAGACAGAGCCAAGCAGCGAGGACTTGGAGCAGTTAGCATTCGACCCGGAGCTCTAGTTACTTGTACATTTTCATTTCTGTTATGCCATTGTTTAGGCATTGCTTTCATTCCATGTATTTACATATCAGCTGTATTGTAAAAAGAATGTTGAATAAATAAAGTTGCTGTTCATTTACACTTATCTCTTGTGTACTTTACCTTATATTGCTTAGATACGCTTAGCGTGTTTACTTCGGAGTAAATATGTAGCGGCCTCGCCGCGGCCTCTCCCCGTACATCGGGAAGTAGGGAGTGACGGTTTTTGTTGGTGGCTTATGCAGGTCAAGTCTGTATAGACATGCGGGTCGGTTCTGCATGGACAAGCGGGTTAATTCTGCATGAAGTCCTAAGTAATATATAACACAAGGGCCAACAACTAAAAACATTCCTTACAAATTCCTTGAATTTTCCAATTCCATATATTTTGAATCTGTCCTAACCCAAACTTTTCTTTCAAGGTTATGGATTCCCCAAACAACACCAGGACAAATGTCAACAACACTCCCCTACCTCTACCGCTTACACCTGTCGTCGCTGTTCCGATCAACGAGCAGACAGTCTTGCTTGAGGCAATCCGCAGTCTTCTAGAGGGACAGCAACAGCAGACTGCTATCTTGATGAACCGTCCAGAGGAGGAAGCACCTGGGGTGAAGAAATTCCGGGCTTTGCACCCCAAGCAATTCTCAGGAAAAGAGAGCCCTCTAGAAGCTGAGGAATGGGCTCAAAGCATTGAAGATGATCTGGCAGGGCACAAGTACCAGAGATAGTTGGGTTCGAGTTGCAAAGCTGCAGCTCACTGACAATGCACGGGTTTCGTGGAAGGCGGAAGAAAGCCGTCTTGACCAACTTATCGAATGGAAGACTTTTCGCGACATGTTCGACGCGAAATACTTCCCTGAGACTACCAGATTCGATATGGAACAACAGTTCTTCCACCTACAACAGGGTTCGATGTGAACCAAATCCGTGGATGAGTATGATGCCGAGTTTACTATACTCAGTCGGTAAGATACGTCTTAATATTTCTATTTTCAAATATCGCATACTACACAGCTAACACTAGACCGCAACAGATTCGGGACACACTTGATACCGACTGCTGAGATCAGGTCTATACGATTTCAGCAAGGGTTAGATTCGAAAATCCAAGGTGCTTTAGTTACAGGGGATTTCCTAACTCATGATTTGGCTTTGAAGGTTGCCCGAAGATACATGGCAATGGTGAAGAGGAAGGGCAAATCTCAATCTGCTGGAGTGAAGCGCCCTACCAACCAGATGGCAGGAGGAGCCTCTTCAAGGCCAACTGTTGAACCGAGGAGGCCGGAAGTAACAGATAACCAACCAAGTCCAGATTTTTGCTTCTACTACAAGAGGGATGGACACTTGTGGAAGGACTGTAGGCGCGCAAAAGGTCTGTGCTTAGTTTATGGCGCATCCAATCATGGAATTGGATCCTGTCCTTATAGACGCAACTCAGCTCACACACACACACCAACTATCCGCAGCGGCCAGCTATCCAGGCTCCTGCACCTCGTCTTGTACTCCCAGCTCCACCACCTACACAGCCTACTCGCCAATTCCAACAGGCATTGAGGAACATGCCTCGAGAGCAGAGAAACATACTCCAAAGACAGAGGAATGTGCCTCCCACTAGGAGGAATATACTCCGGCGTCAGGCTTTCACATTAGCGGTCGAAGAAGCACAGGCCGTAGACCAAGGTAACACTGGTATTTCTCTTCAAAAAAAATTTCAAACCTTTGCATCATCTCATTATTTTTCATACACAACCAATAGTTCTATCACTAAACATTCTTGAATCTGTCACACTTTTCTTTTACAAATTTCGAGGACGAAATTTGTAAAAGGAGGGTAGAATGTAACAACCCTAACTTTCTGTACGAACTTTTTCAAAATACAGAAAGAGACACCTAAGCCTGAACACGAGTTATAAGTTTGTTTTGCTTTTGAACAGCAAGAAGGAGCTTGTAGCTCATTGGTAAGACCTTACACTGCTGAGACATAGCACCCAAATTCAAATCCAATCAGCCGGATATTCTTTTTATTAAAATTTCTCTTAATATTTTTAGAAGCCTAAGAGTCTACACATGCATTACACATAAACCGAAGAGTCACAGTTTAAATAAACATGTGCACTGAAGAAGCCAAATCGACACCTACACATGGCGACGATCCAAGCACTCACCGACGAAAATGGACCGGCGAGATTGGTCTTTTTCCCGGCGTCACCGGCCCGTCCGTAGGCAATGCTCCCCAAAATTTAACCCCTGCACCTCTTCGGCTACCCCACTAACCCCACATTGTTTATTTTCTTTGCAATTGTCCAGAGAACAATAAAACACCAAAAAATCCAAATTTTAATACAAATTTTAAATGCATTTTTTAACACACCAAACCCTAATTTTTCCTATAAATACCACACCTCATTTCACACATCCTCACCAGAATTTCATTATCAAAACTCTACCAAATTCTCAAGTCCTTTAGTGTACAAGTGGAGTTAGCAAAAAGGTGAAGTTCCGGCGATGATCCAAGGAGATTCCGGCAACGAAACGACGCCCCGAAGCATTCCATAGATTCCTCTCCCTCTTCTCTTGATCCCAAGCCAGTAATTCCCCTATCCCCCTCTATTCTTCTTCTTTAAAAACTTTCATTCTAAAACCCGACGGAAGCGGAGTTAATCTGACTTCCGATTCGGTTTTTCTTTAAAAATCCTATTTTTCTTAAACAAATAAATACCAAACTTTCATATCATGTTCAATAAACATTAACAAACATATCAAACAAGTTTTACATCAAAATAATTCATATTACAATTTTTATCGCAGTTTTACAGTAAAATACCACATACTTTAGTTTCCGACATAAACAACATATTTCCTTTAGATAGTTCAAGAGATAATGACCTACCTCACCACAACACACATTTTTGATATAGCACGATGAATTTTGGGACAATAGAATACGAGAAAAACGACTTTACAAATAAATGCCTTAAACTTACAAAACTGTTTTCTTTAAAAAGCTTTAAAAAGTGTATTAAGCATTTCCATGCAATTGTGCCTCTACAACCCATTTTTGGGGACCCCGTTCGGGATGGTGTAGATTATCGCACATCCTCGAGCCTAGTAGAGCGAGATGCAGACCTCCGAAAGGAGCATTGGATCTCGATCGAATTTTTATATATTTTTCTTTAGAAAATGAGATTTCTACAAGCAAATAAATTAATTATTTTTCATTATATATATATATATATATATATATATTAGCAAAATATCTATTTTAGTTATATAAATATTCCAAGTTTTCTAAATCAAAGGAATCACTATTACATGAAAATACCATCTAAATACAAAACAATTTCAATATTTCAAAAAAATACCATATACTATGAAATTAAGTTCTACTCACTAGAAATTTCTGTTTCCCCCAATAGGAGCACTCTGTTCAAATTTTTGAAATTTGAAATAAGGCAGCGCTCACGTGCAAAGCACGAGAGCGCTGGCGCTCTTGAGTCAAAGACTCTGATGCAGCGCTCACGTGTTGGGTTAACCTAGCACCTCATGAAGGGATTGGAAGCATCACATGTACCAAAGATTAAATTTTTAGGGTGCTAAGTAAACGTACAAAGAATCGTTCCTAGAAAATTAGGGTTTCAAAAAAATGCACATCATCTCAAGTAAGAAAAGCTAGGGTTTTGAGAGTACAACCTTTGTAGCTCCCTACGCTAGACTCCTCGGCTACTTGGGGTTTGGAAAAGGTCCGCTTGAGGTCTTCTAACGTCCACGACGATCCACCCGAAGCTCCTTTGTCCAAGCTAACAACTTCACTAGATCAAGTGGAGGAAATGAAGCTAACACTCTAAACAAGTGGGCTAGACTTGTGTAGAATGATGTTGTGGTGGCTTTTCTCACTTCAAAAACCTATCTTGATGAGTGTCTTGCTCACTATAGAAAACTAGAGAGCAAAGGAAGAAGGAGGAAGAAGATGATGGCTTTTCTTTTAACAAGAGTAAAAAGATTAACCCTTAAAAAGAAAATGAAAATATATGTATATTTATCACTTCTCATCTCAAACCATGGTTAAATGTTTAAGATATTATTTAATTTGAGTTAAAACACAAAGAGAAGGTTAATCCATGTTTAGAAGTAGGTGAGCATGGTTAGATTAAGGAAGAGTGTAGAATATAACCATTTATTAACCTTTTCCTCTTTTGTTTTGTTTTAACAAAAAAATAAATAATAATCCATACATTTTAACCATGGTGTGAGTCTTATATTGCCACCATTTTCAATGTATAAGCAACCATGAAGGATGATGTATGTATGTATGTGTGCATGCACATCCATATGTGCATGAATCAAGAAAGAAAGCATACATGCATGCATACATCCATAAAATACAAGAAAGGATTTCTAGTGAGAAAATAATGGTTAAATGATAAATCAACACTTGATTTATCAATCCGGCCATATCACATACAACCCAACCAAAAGCAAGCCGTCCGATTAATATACGGTATCTCATACGCGCATTTTAACCGGGTCCATACGCATATCGCATACGCGCACCACAACGTTTCGCTTGGACTAGGTAACTCCTTTGTGGGACTCTAAGACTCGTCAATACGCCGGCAGTGGGTGATGATCATATCAAGCACCCCCAAGCCGCAAGCGGTCAGCTAAACGTAACGGTCACCCGGGTATTGAGCGATCAGAAGAAAACAAGCGAACATGCTACAACTCCCGTCGAGCCAATCGGCAACACTACCGTGCAGTCCGGTCTCTTCGTCAGATATGTCACATATCAAGTCTAGGGGTGGTAAACGTCAGACCTCAATAACCGATAAGTCGTGCCGATGTGAGGCTCATAACGGGTCGAGAAACTACTGGTAACACTTACCAGTAAATCTCTAATCAGCCCTGGCCAGGGACTTCCCTGTTACGGCCAATCGAGCACAGCGCAACATCAACCCCTAATACCGGGAGAGACGAAACCCCTCCTATCGCTCATTGCCTCCATATGACTCGGGACTGTACCCAAAAACCACCGTTTTGCACGTCCTCATGGACATGGTAAGGTGGAAATCAAAGCACAGTGGGAATCACACAAGACTCTATGACAATCTCGGGTCTACAGACTAACCTGCACTGGTGTCACCTGAGAACTGCCATCTGACGTGAGGTATAATACCATCTGGGAGTTCTCGGCGAGTCCGTCCAGTGTACCCAATCTCTACTGAGCACCCGTATACCATCTCTGATGTCAAACACCAATGGATATGGGATCATCCATCGCCCATCTCATGGGTCGAGAAGTGTATACGCTAGTCTACTCTGGTATATCGATGCCCCGTCTCGATACACCCACGACTAGGGACCTTGAAGGATGTACTTATGGACTACCATGTCCCCACTAGTATGATCTGCATCATAGTCCAGGTAGTCAAGTAAACATCCTAAGGGCTTTACCAACATGTAACCATAAGACAGTATAAAGAGACAAGTATACATGTTAAGATAAAGAGCAACCAGATAGCATACTATCATATCGAGCAAGAAAGTCCTCTCTATATATGTCCAAGCATCCAATATAATATACATCATCTGTACAATACTGGCCTCTAGGGCATACATACAACTAACATCACGTGCAAAGTACGAGAGCGCTAGTGCTAAATGCGCCAAGCGCTAAGAGTCAAAGACTTTGATGCACCGCTCGTAGCGCCAGCGCTAAGAGTCAAAGACTTTGATACAGCGCTCACGTGCAAAGCACGAAAGCGCTAGTGCTAAGTGCGCTAGCGCCCAGAGTCAAAGACTCTGTTGCAGCGCTCACGTGCAAAACACGAAAGCGCTAGCGCTGGAACTAAATATTCCCTGCCGTTGGATCAAAAATTCAATGGTGATTAAAAAATACCAAGATACAGAATAAGTTCTGTATGGAAAAGATTTTCCCAATCTTGTTGAAAACAAGAAGATCGCCTTATGTAAAACAGAAGCCTTAGGATCAAAAATCCAACGGTGGGGAAATCCCCAAATCAATTAGAGAAAAAATCTCTTTAACTGAATCAAAAAATCAACCTACCCTATATAAAGGCCCCAAGACTTCAAGTCTTAAAGAGAGGAACCCCCCAACAAGCTTTGAGAAATTTCAAAGAAAAGAGCAAGATCTGAGAAGAAGAACTTTTTTTCAAGGTAAAAACAGAGAGAGAAAAACATCTCATCAAGGAAGAAGAACATAGTTCTTTTTTCAGATCATAGATCTATAAAACAGAGGTCTTTCACAAAAAGAGATCATAGCATCTCATCATAAAAAGGGGGGAGAAGAATTTCATTCTCTTGAGATCATAGATCTATAAAGACAAAGTCTTTCACAAAAGAAAATAGAAGAGATTGTAACATCTCCATAAAAAATAAGAACTTTGTTCTTAGAAACATGAGGCAAAATCTCTTGTAAGAGAGAACTTATTTCTCAAATCACTAAATTGATCAGAAGCGTTCTGCGCTCATTGTCTGGCACTCAGCGCCAAGCGCGCCACGTGCTCCTCACGTGTGCACTACTTCATAAGAAGCGCCTTAGCGCTCCAAATCTGGTGACCAACGCCAAGCACGCCACGTGCTCCTCACGTGCGCGCTACTTAACAGAAGCGCTCTGCGCTCATTGTCTGACGCTCAGCGCCAAGCGTGCCACATGCTCCTCACGTGTGCGCTACTTAATAAAAGCGCTCTGCGCTCATTGACTGGCGCTCACTGCCAAGCGCACCACGTTCTCCTTACGTGTGTGCTGAGGGAACATAAATTGTTCTTTAAATAAAATCCAGAGCTATAATGAGTGCTCAACACTCAATAAAAGACAAAAACGGTTGTCAGAACCCAAACCAATGCTCAGCATTGTTAAATGAAAAAGGACCGAGCCTAATTAAATGTCCAACATTTTAACTGAATGGGCCGAGCCCAAGTTGGCCACAGATCCCTAATTCAAATTAATTGAGCCCATATGCTCATAAATCTTTGATCTTAGTCCCAAATTGGACTACAGATCTCTCAACCAATATTGGTTCAAGGGTACATCTCTTCACTCCTCTGATATGTGTTGTTGTAATCCTTCAACATCTTCAGAGAGGTGATGGGTCCCGACAACCAGACATTCCACAGACTGTGGGGTTCTTAAACTCATAGACTATGATGTCCTTAAACTTTACAAACTATGATGTCTCTAAACTACCATGGACTGTGAGGTCCTTAAACTCATAGACTATGATGTCGTTAAACTTTACAGACTATGACGTCTTTAAACTGGACCGCAACATTCCTAAACCAAAAAAATAGAGCCCAAATGCTCTTTTGTTGGATCTAAATAATCCTGTTAAGTATATCTTAGTCTAAAATTAAGCTAACGTATCCTTAACAAACGTTTAAGTTGATCTTAGTCTCAAATGAGATTAACGATCCTTAAACTCAATTCAAACCCAAATCTAAGAAAATATGGATTTGGACTAATCCACGCCCTACGGGCGACAACATAAATTAATCTCCGTATACAGTCCATGGGAAACCAAAAACAAAACAAATATACACGACACGAAGTGACTATCTAGAGAAGAAGAAAATGGTTACCGCGATGCGGTAGCGTAATTAACTGCAGGGGCTTGCATCTGCAGGGAAGAGCGTCCCCTCAATCAAAAACCCCTCAAATGAGGGGGAATCTGACGAAATCTGCTATATCGGCCGCATCCGTCTAAACCTTCGATACATGGTGCCATAAATCAACTTGGCATCTTCGGAGAGGTGGACGGATAAAACCAAATAGCATCTGCCCCCAAATTCAGGCAAGACGAACCTACGCGGTTCCGTCTCCCGTTTTCGGCGGAGAACAGATTCTGGCACGCCCAGTGGGACCTTTTCCTCTTTCCACTCCACACTTCGTGTGTCTTGTTTCGTGAACGAATCGCGGTTTGCTATGGTTGCCCCTGGATTCGAGATACTAAGATTTGGTGTCTTGCTCCGTGCAGAAAACAGAAGATCAATGGCTTTCAACTGCAACAACGACAATAACTCCCACTCCGTCCATGCCGGAGGAGTGACCTACGGGCCTCAGACGGCCTCCGTTTTCAAGATGCCCGTAGAACAGGTGACGCAAGCCACCACTGGGCTATTCTTTAGGACCATGCTCCCACCCATGAGCTTCAACACCCCATTAACATTGCAAGAAGCTCCGAAGAAGTCGGCCTTTGATCGGCTTACGACTACTGCGGCCCCTCTCAACAGGTCGTCCAAGTCCATCACCTCAGTCTTTGATAGTCTGAGCTGAAGCTCAAATGGGCCCGTCAAGAAGTCCACAATACCTGAAAGGGTTATCCCGAAACGGATAGCCATCCCTGCTCCAGTAAATGAAGTCGTCAAAGCGGCTTCTCCTGCCAAGGGGTCGGTCTTCACAAGACTGGCCGCTCCAACTACCGTTCCAGGCAAAGTCACCAAGGCTGCTACCCCTGTTCGAAAGTCTGCCTTCGACAGGTTGGCCATCCCCTCTCAGCGGACGTCAGTTTTCGATAGGCTGGTGCCAACAGCAACCCTCCATCAGAGCGGGGGGCATAAAGAAACTCATCCAGCAGAAAAGGTGGTCCCGTCTGCTCGACACTCTCGACGTCGCCACTGGCGCCGAGTGAGAAAGGCTAGGGGCAGTTCCCCTTCTGGACTTACTCCGCCAGCTCCAACGGTGGAAGTCGACGCTACTGTTCCAACTGGGAACATCTTTGAACCACTCAGGAGGGTCCGCAAGAACTTTTCGACTACCGTGCTGAAAAGATCTCCTCCACCTGTGGAAAATATTACAAAGGTAGAGCCAGAATAGCCCCCTCAGCGGCTGTCCTCCAAAATTCACAGGGTCTGGCGAAAGGTCCAATATTCTGTGGTTAACTAAGACTAATCCTGCCAACCTAAGAAAATGAAGGTTCGGCAAGAGAAGGACCAACCTGTCAAGCCACAAAAGGTGTCGTCCACTTAGGTGCCCGCTGCAACGACCCCCTCAAATTCGACCGCTCACAAAAGGAGAAGGCCGGAGAAGATCCCCGCGTCTGCGAAGAATTGCAAGGGCATCGAATCCAAACGCCTCAAGTCTGGGGCATGGTGGTGCACACTGTTTATATGGCATCCGGGAAAGAGGATAGCCGTATCTCCACAGGCCATCGACCTCTCACCAGATCAGTGACAAAGGCTCAGGAGCAACAACAGCAAAAGCTCCAGGAGATGCTGACAGCTATGGCTGCACTCACTGGGCCAAAAGAAAGCCAGAAAATATCGTCGGAGCAGCGTCAAGAACAGGAAACTAATGCCGAATTCCTCCGAAGAATGCTCGAGAGCAAAGACAAAGAGGCCGCAGAACAAGCGGCCAACATAAAACAAATAGCGCTTTTATTCCAAGATATGGTCGGGATGATGATACAGCCGGATCCTCCAGCTGAAAACCCTCCGATTATCCTTGAAAACGACAGAGGGGAGTCATCAAACACTCCTCCGGCTCTATCAGCAGCCAAAAAGGAGACGATCTCCAAATCCGCCCTAAATGACTATTTCGCTCAACAGATACGGGCTCATCAGGCGAGCGAAGCGGCCGGGCAAATTGTTAAGACTGGACGACCCTATCTGGATTGGTACGATCAAATAAAATACCCGCTGGGATATACGATCCCTAAATTCCATGTATATAAAGGGACGAGAAATCCACACCAGAACATTGCTTAATTCAGGGCTCTGTACGGCAACACAGGGGGTGGCGACAAACTGCTGCTTCACCAGTTTGTTGGCAGCTTGTCGGAGACAGCATTTGAATGGTACTCTGAACTCAATAACGACTCCGTTAAGACATTTGCAGAAATGGAGCTACCATTTAAATGGAGATTCACAAGCACTAGCGAGCGCACCCCGATCACCGCACTAATTAACGCCAGGGTGAAGCCAGGTGAATGGGTTCAGTACGCGATACGGTGGCGGAATCTATGGTCGAAGTGCGAACAGCGTATATGTCGGGACCCGTTCTTGCTCACGGAGCAAAATGCCACACGGAACAAAGTGCCACGCCAAGTGTCATGTTAAGTGGGCGGGGGCCACCTCTTGAATTTGTGGGGGCCACCTCTTGAGTCTGTGGGACCCACTGTAGAACAATGGGGACTCTTCGGAATACATTCCGAAAGGGGGCAGATCTGTACTATAAATGGAATGATACCACTCTTTAATACAGAGACGCCTTTTAAGTGAACTGGCACTACATGAGTTTGAGAACTCCGTAGTTAAACGTGCTCGAGCCAGGGAAGTCCTGGGATGGGTGACCTCCTGGGAAGTGGCCCCTGATCGGGTCCGGTTCGCTCCAAAGGACAAAACCGTATGGCTTCGGCCAGAGCGGACAATACTCTCTGTATTGGGGGTGGGGCGTGACAGAATGGTATCAGTGCTGGTCTCTTAATAGTAGGTCTGTGGTTCGAGGACGAACCATTGTTCAAAGGTGTGGAGAATGTTGGGACCCGGTTCTTGCTCACGGAGCAAAGTGCCACACGGAACAAAGTGCCACGCCAAGTGTCATGTTAAGTGGGCAGGGACCACCTCTTGAATCCGTGGCAGCCACCTCTTAAGTCCGTGGGACCCACTGTAAAACAATGGGGACTCTTCGGAATACATTCCGAAAGGGGGCAGATCTGTACTATAAATGGAATGATACCACTCTTCAATACAGAGGCGCCTTTTAAGTGAACTGGCACTACAGGAGTTTGAGAACTCCGTAGTTAAGCGTGCTTGGGCTAGGAAAGTCCTGGGATGGGTGATCTCCTGGGAAGTGGTCCCTGGTCGGGTCCGGTTCGCTCCAAAGGACAAAACCGTACGGCTTTGGCCAGAGCGGACAATACTCTCTGTATTGGGGGTAGGGTGTGACAGTATAGAAGAGACTCCTGCAGTAAGCATGTTCGTAGGAACCCTCGGTCTGCAGGCGACCATATTCCAGTTCATGATGTTTTTCAAGCCGACCACTTTCCAGGCCTTGATCGACAAGTTGGCCCAAATGGACCAGATGGGCCATATACCGTCCTCCTCAAAAATAGAGCCTCGAAATGAGAAGGGCAAAGGGAAAGCAACCTTCGTCACCAATACTCAGCAACAACCGAGTGGTCTAAAACCAGCCAATCGCCAAAACGATAGACAACGATTCTTCGACGAAAAGTTAATGCGTCCCTACTCGTTTCCTCGAGATAAAACAAGAAGACTGTTCGACCTAGCGGTGCGTAACAGGCTCATCAATCTGCCAGATCCGAGACGTCCGTTGCAGCCCAGCGACGTCAACAATCCAAATTATTGACCCTACCATCGAGCAGTAAGCCATCCAATAGAAAATTGCTTCGTCTTCAAAGGCTGGATTGAGGACCAATACCAACAGGGCAAATTCGCAATGTCTGAGAATTAGAAAGTAAGCCTGCCCCAGCCACACGCTCCTAAAAAGGTGGACACGCCACGGGCATCGTGCTCTTTTGTAGAAGAAGCTCCATGTGAAGTAGTTCTTTCAGCAAAAACTAAAAGAATGCTGAATGATCTCCAAGCATGTCCGGCGATTAAGTGGAAGAGCCCGCTGGAGCCCGAGATTATTGAGGGAATGCTTAAGCCGTGCCCGACGCCAAGAATTGGTAGCGATAGTCAAAACGCCCATACCCAGCCGTCAAAGTCTTCAAAGAGGAAGAAGAAGACTAAAAAGCCCGTGAAACCTGATGACAAACGCACGGACCTGCAAAAAGATATTGATGCGCTGGAGGAATACAACCAAAAGGCGCGAACCCCGGTCACACTCTAAGAATTTCTCAACAATATCCTTGAGAGCGGAGATAATGAAAATAACGACGGAGATGACTTGTCAGAAGAATCAGAGGATTATGTGGAAAGTTGCCACATGATCTCTCATTTGGCGTTAACTAACGAAGAAGCTCGCTCAGTGGTAGAAGACAGCATAATGAAGCTGGGGGAAGGGTCGAAGCCAAAACCCTTAGAACCGTCTGACGAGGTGATCTACCTGCTGCTAAACGAAGCCTGTCAGAAGAGCAAGGATGATCAAGAACGCGAAATGGCCATATTCAAAAAGGCCAGGAGTTGGCGTCAATTTAAAGAAGTCATGGGTCACGGAACACTCCAACCATATCAAAACACGCCCGCGGTAGACAGAAGCAGGTTTCAAACGAGGAAACGATTCGCTAAAGCCATGTCGTTGGGGATGAAGCTGCTACCTCTCAAAGAAGACACTTCAGAAAATACGTTCCCCGACGAACTAGATGCACATCCGAATTACTGCTTATATCATCGGAGGATCGCACACCCTACCGAGAAATGCATGGCCTTTAAAAACTGGTGGCAAGGATATGTTGCCCACTGGCAACATTTCAAGCGGATGAAGCGCAAAACGCGTCGAGAGCAGAAGAGAACGACAGATAAGCGCAAAAGAACTTCCGGCAACTGTCACATGGTTGATTCCGGGGGATCGCAAGTTCTTACCTTCGGGAGCGATTCTGATGAAGAAATAGCCCTCGACCCTCTCTTCAAGGAATCCATCTCCGAAACGAAAGAGATAAAGACCAGCGAGAACATTCAGCTGCGTAATCGCACGCTACCCGAAAAGAATCTTGGGCCCACAAACAAGGGGTCGAGTAAAAAAGATAAAGGGAAGGAAAAAGTCCCTGAAGATATCGCCCTCGATGATCAAGTCGTCAAAGAGCCGACAGCCAAGGACCCGCCAAAGAAAAACAAGGTGGATTACAACGTTCTGGCACACCTGAGGAAGATACCCTCACAACTGAGCATTCTCGATGCCCTTCTGCTATCTAAAGAGGCGAGAGATTCTTTGATCAAGGCACTAGAAGAACCCGAGCAGTTCCAAGCTTTCCTTGCCGAAAAAAAGATGAAGGACGAGCTGGAAGAAGTACACACGGCTGATATCACTTTCGGCGATGAAGATCTCCTCCTCGGAACGTGCGAGCACAACCGTCCCCTCTATGTCTCCGGGTATTGCCATGACATCAAGATAGGGAAAATCCTAATTGATAACGGGTCCTTTGTCAACCTCCTAAATGTAAGGGTGCTAAAAGAAATCTGCATGAGCGTTTAACACCTCGCTCGCGATAAAATCACTATCTCCGGGTTCGACTCCCAGTCATCA
This sequence comes from Agapanthus africanus, assembly GCA_030015575.1. NCBI lineage: Eukaryota > Viridiplantae > Streptophyta > Magnoliopsida > Asparagales > Amaryllidaceae > Agapanthus > Agapanthus africanus. The sequence goes on from CM057342.1 coordinate 135,812,095, forward strand.
CGGACGCTCGGGTCTGTGACATTGACGTTACGCTTTAGGCTGCTCGTCACTGATATCAAGTTCCACGTCATTGACGCCAAGACTTGCTACAACGCTTTGCTCGGCAAGCCTTGGTTACACGAGTACAACATCATCCCTTCTACACAACATCAGTGTATGAAGTATTTCAAAGATGGTCTTGAGTACACCGTGACAGGGGAACTGAACCCATTTTCCGTAAATGAAGTCCAAAAGTATGAGAATGCAAAGTATTTCCTGCCAGACTTTGAAGACACGGAAAGATGCCGTAAGCCGGAGAATATGCAGAAAGCTATCACCACTATCCCGGTCTTCGGGAGCGATACCGAGGAGGAAGAAGAGATTGTCTATTCGGGACCGCCCCAATACACCAAGACATGACCATCCACCCCTATTCTGGTCTTTGGAAGTGACTCTGAAGACGAATTCAATGCAGTGTTCTTGGTCCGGCCATCAATACGAGCCTTCACTGGCGATGAACGGAGTTTGCAAATCGCCATGGTTCCGCAAGAGCATTACAAAAAGCTCGACGCACTTGATACCTATAGTGTGCAGAAGCTGCAGACATTCTACGTCCCTCCTAGGCGAAGAGATGAAAAGGTGATCCTCTTTTATCGATCCACGGAAACTAAAGTGGAGAAAGAAATCTGGTATGGTGTCGATTCTACACTTGACAGGCTTTAGCCCATCCGTCTGCCCAGTTACTACACAGAAGGATTAAAAAGGCTGTTAAGGTGCCAAGGTGCACCCTTCAAACAGACTGCTCGATAAGCTCAGTTCTACAACAGGATCTGGAACGTCCCTGGAACTCAGCGAAAATTGCCCAACGGGAGAATGGAAACAATCGGGCTTGGATATGTTCAATCCAAGAAACGGAAATGACTTCATGGCTGCTATGCTATACATGACTTTGATGAAGAAGGAAATGCTCTGTTAGAAGACGCTAATCCTGAACCAAAACGAGGTCCCACCATGAAAGTGCAAGTCCGTCGTTCGAAGAACAGATGGAGAAGCTAATAAGGGAAGCGGGTCAAAAAGTCTGAGATGACCACAACCGCGAAATGGCCATCTATGAGAAGGCCAAAACGCAACGCCTCCTTCAGCAGGCTACGGAGAATGATGATGCCCTTCGTCGCCAGCATGTCATATGGAAGACTCGACGCGGAGGCAAAAACAAAGTGAAGAACGAAAAAATGTTCGACAAAAGCAAAGCGGGCCCAAGAAGCCACGCAATCGAAAATTGAGCAGTCATGATCCGTCTCTTATAAAGAATATGTGTCGAGCATATTCTTTTCCCCAAGACAAGACAAGGAAGATATTCGATCTTGTCATGAAACATCAAATGATTACACTCCCGAAGTCCAAACACCCCGAACAAGAAAACGAGGTTCATCACCCAGATTATTGCTCCTATCACCGAGCGATAAAACATCCTCTCGAAGACTGCTTCACATTCAAAAACTGGGTTGAGGACCAGTATCAACTCGGAAAGTTTGCTCTATCCGACAGTTGGAGGGTGACCCCACCATAAATACATATGCCATGCAGCGAGAGTAGAGTCGAATCAACATCGATCTTGGAAGCGATCTCGTACCTGTCACGCGATAACGCTGTCAGGAGAAGGAGTACGCGAGGATATGGCTGACCTCCCCTGGTGCTTCGAAAACGATGATGACGAGGTGATCTCAGAGTTTCCGCCGGCGCTAAAAGAGCTGGAAGATGGGATACATACCACTGCAGATAACCTCAGAAAAATCGACTTGGGGACGGCAAACGACCCACGGCCGACGTTCATCAGTGAGCTGTTATCTGAAGAAAAGATGGTTACGCTCAAAGACATGCTCATGCATATAAAGACTGTTTCGCATAGAACTACTCCGAGATGCCGGGACTAAATCCAGAAATAGCCGTGCACAAATTGGCGATATCTCCGGACGTCAAGCCGATCAAACAAGCGCCGAGAAGAATGCGGCTCGAACTTGAAATGAGCATCAACACCGAAGTTAAGAAGCTGATCAACTCCGGCTTCATCCAAGAAGTTCAGTACCCTGACTGGATCACCAATATCGTCCCAGTGATGAAGAAGAATAGGATGGTGCGCATCTGCGTAGATTTTCGGGACCTCAACAAAGCTTGCCCGAAAGATGACTTTCCCGTACCGGTTACCGAGCTGATGATAGACAACACGTCCACTCACGAAGTCTTCTCCTTCATGGACGGCTCATTGGGGTACAATCAAATAAATATGCATCCCGAAGACCAAAAGCATACCGCTTTTCGGACTCTTCTGGGCATATTCTGCTACAAAGTAATGCATTTTGGCCTGAAGAATGCCGGCGCTACCTATCAGAGGGCCATGACGAAAATTTTCAGTGACCTCATACATGAAATCGTCGAATGCTATATTGACGACCTCGTGGTAAAAAGCAAATCACACGAGGAGCATTGGGAGCATCTGAAGGTAGTATTCCAACGTCTTCAGAAATACAACCTAAAGATGAACCCTCTCAAATGCGCGTTCGGAGTTTCCTCGGGAAAATTTCTAGGGTTCATCATACGATATCGAGGCATCAAAATAGATCCATCGAAGATCAAGGCGATTATGGAAATACCTCTGCCAAAAATTCTCAAGCAACTGTGGTCTCTCCAAGGGAAGCTCGCGTATATCCAACGGTTCATAGCTAACCTCTCCGGCAAATGCCGCCCCTACAGTCACCTAATGAAAAGGGGGAACCCGTTCGTCTGGGATCATAAATGCCGACGAAATCAAGCAATACTTGCAGAATCCACCGGTGCTAACCGCTCCGATCAAGGGAAAGTCTCTCATCCTGTACACAATAGCCCTTGAAGGTTCCTTAGGAGCGCTATGGGCACAGGAGAACGGCCAAGGGAAGAAGAGAGCCCTTTACTATTTGAGTCGAGTTCTCCTGGGGGCAGAAAACAACTACTCCCCCATTGAAAAACACTGCCTGGCGTTAATCTTCGCGATAACGAAGCTCCGGCATTATGCTTTAGCACATGAGGTCCGCCTAATATCAAAAGTGGATCCTCTCAAATATTTGATATCAAGAGCCATACTAACGGGATGGCTCGCTAAATGGGCCCTCCTCTTGATGGAGTTCTCAATAACATACCGACCTCTCAAGGCAGTGAAGGGCCAGGCCATCACCGACTTTCTTGCTGAGCATCCGATACCTGCCGATTCACCCCTAAATTGCGAATTGCCATACGAGCACGCGTTTGACACGATCGACAGGGAGAGAGGAAAGAGTGATGCCCAATGGGAACTCTATTTCGACGGGGCATCTTCCATGAAGAAGCGAAAGCACAACTCCCCCATAATCAAATCTGGGGTAGGCCTCATCTTCGTGACTCCACAAGGAGGGATAATGCGCTTTGCCTTCTCCTTAACAGAGCCGAGGACGAACAATGAAACCGAATATGAACTTTTGATAGTAGGTCTTGAGATCGTTGTCGATATGAGAATCGAAAACCTCCTTATATACGGAGACTCCCAGTTGGTTGTTAGTTAAGTAAACGGTGACTATCAAATATGCAAACCGGAGTTGGTAAAGTACGGTGAGAGAGTGCAGCAACTGCTGACCCAAATCCCTTCCTATGTTTTGGAAAGCATACCGTACAGAAAATAGCAAAGCGGATACGTTAGCCAAACTCGCCAAAGAACTGGTTGACGAAAACCTCGACGACGTAAAGATCGTGGTACAAAGCCGTCAGGTTCTTGCACCGGCAGAAATATCTCCGGAGTCGTTCAAAGAAAAGGGAGCGACCAAGCAAATGGCCCTACAAATAAAAGACCAGGAAAAGGCTAGGGATTGGAGAGAAGCCTTTATAGACTACTTCAAATCCCGTCGGACACCTGAAGATGCGTCCTCAAGACATCAGCTCATGAAAAGAGCTCTGTCTTTCGCCTTCGTCAATGATACGCTGTATAAGAGGTCGTTTGACTCTCTGTGGCTAAGATCTCTGGGGCCGGAAGAAGCAAAGAGAGTCGTCTAAGAAACTCATGACGGACTCTGTGGTTCTCATCAAGCCGGACCAAATATGAAGCTGAAGATCAAAAGGATGGGCTACTATTGGCCCACGATGATCCAAGACTGTCTCGAATACGCGAAGCAGTGCCACTCGTGCCAAATTCACGGGGACTTCATCCACCAGCATCCGAATCCGCTACACCCAACAGTGGCTCGCTGGCCGTTCGAAATGTGGGAACTAACATAATCGGGCCCATCGAACCAACGTCATCCGGAGGACATCGGTTCATATTGGCGACAACCGATTATTTCTCTAAGTGGGCAGAAGCAGTACCGCTAAGAGAGGTGAAGACGGAGAATATTCTCCATTTCTTCAAGACGCACGTCATCTATCGGTTCGGCACTCCGCGACGGATTATCTCCGATAACGGGCCGGCCTACAGAAGTCACAAAATTAGCCGCTTCGCACAACAACATAACATAGACTGGAGATACTCTTCGGTCTATAATTCCTGAGCTAACGGTCTGGCTGAGGCTTTCAACAAGACCTTGACGAAGATCATAAAGAAGGCGGTGTCCAAAAACAAAAAGGACTGGCACGAGTGTTGCATGAAGCTCTCTGGGCGTATCGAACCACGTTCAAAATGGCCACAAACACAACACCGTATGCATTGGTATTCGGTGCAGAAGCGGTACTCCCCTTGGAAATAGAGCTACCCTCTCTGCGAGTGGCGGTTCATTACGAGCTAACAGATGAAGAGAACACTCATCTTCGGCTTGAGGAACTCGATGCCCTTGACGAAACCCTGCTCATGGCACAGCAAAACCTGGAGGCTTACAAAGTAAGGATGACGCGCTCGTACGAAAGATTGACTAGACCGAGAACATTCCGCTAAGGCGAACCCGTACTAGTCGTAAAAAGACCTATGATCCCTAATCGTGCCAAACGGAGGAAATTCGAGACGAACTATGAGGGCCCGTACATCATAGACAAAGTCTACCAAGATGGGGCTTACTTGCTTATGGACATGCATGGCGAAAGACCCTTCAGGCCAATAAACGGCCGGTTCCTGAAAAAATACTACGCCTGACGAGTCACGGCCTAGGTCAACGATAGATAACGACGCCTATGTCCTCTCGCTATCTTCCCAAGCATGAACTCTATAAGTAGTATCTGGCGAAACCTCGCCTCGAAAACGTGCGATGGACCGAAACGTCCCTAAACTAATAGTGGAGCGAAACGTTCCTAAACTAATAGCAGACCGAGATGTCTTAAAACTAACAAAGGACCGAAATGTCCTAAAACTAACTACTGACCGAAACGTCTTTAAACTACTACAAACCCGCGGCATCCCCAGGCTGACGTGGTAGTAAAAAAATGGTACGTCCATAAGCAAAATGGGCACGGATAAAAATCCGAAAGGGCTCCGTGAGTAAAAACAGCAGGGCTACCGACGAGTTTGTGAAAACCCAAAAGGGCGCAGACTCGTAAAAAAAAGGGTATGTCCACAAGCAAAATGGGCATGGATGAAAACCCGAAAGGGCTCCGTGAGTAAAAACAGCAGGGCTACCGGCGAGTTTGTGAAAACCAGAAAGGGCGCAATCTCTTTAAAAGACACTTGCAAGGTCCTCTCGACCTTGTAAGGAGAAAACTACCTGCGTGAGATCCTTACGACTCACAAAGGAGCAACACACTTAGGGATCTCCATGACTCCTAAGGAGAAATTACACTTACTAGATCCTCACGACTCGTAAGGAGAACCCTCTTATGAGACCCTCACGGCTCATAAGATTCAAAAGCCTTAAGTTAGAAGGATCTGAACCTGTTCTTAAGCCACCACCTTTCCCAGATTGCCCTACAAGCGGTTCAATACTGACCCTTGTATACAATCTACGGGCACAAATAATCATTTCCTTGCCGAGTCCCACCAACGCCGAGGAATGTCCTCATTTGATGGACAAACACTTGTAGGTCCTCTCGATTTACAAGGAGAAAATACTCTTGCAAGATCCCTACGACTTACAAGAGAACATACACTTAGAAATCCTCATGATTCCTAAGGAGAACACACCTACAAAATCCTCACGACTCGTAGGGAGAAATACCTTTATGAGACCCTTACGGCTCATGAAGTCGAAAACCTTAGTCGACAGGATCCTAACCATGTTTGCTAAGCCAACTTTGTTCAAACTGACAAAGGCAAATGATGATTCGCTTCTGGTAATATCCCAGTTGTAGCAATGCTGATGCCTAAATCGGTATCAAATCCCAAGTCCCATACTCGCGATAAAAATCAGCGAGCCAAAAAAAATGCATATGAAATAGCCGAAATGATGGGGCAACTTGCAACGAAATCAGCAAGTAAAATATATGCATACAAAACTGCTGAAATGATTGGGCAACTCGCAATTAAAACCAGCGAGTAAAAAAAAAGAAAAATAGTCGAAATGATTGGGCACCGCGAAAAATAGCCGAAATAATTGGGCAATCGCGACTTTCGCGATATAAAAAGCTGAAATGATAGAGCATCGCGAAAAGAAAAACTAAAAATGAATGAAATGAAACTTTTTGCCCTGCAGGTAAGTCCGTACGGACCCCTGTAAACAATCCATGGGCATAAACGAAAAGGGAACCATATGTCCCAACAAACTCTATCAAAAGGAGAGTCAGGTCTCAGCGACAATATCTGCATCCCAGAAGACCCATAACGGCGTTCCTCCTCATTCCAGCAGGATACGGACGCGACATCCACCAAACGGAGCCACGGCAAAGTCCCTAATTCCATATTTCAATGGCGACATCTACAGCCTAGAGATCATCAACGACGTTCCTCCTCATTCCAACAGGATACGGACGCGGCATTACCAATCGGAGCCATGGCAAAGTCCCTAGTTCCAAGACTCAATGGTGCACAGACAACCTAGGGTCAACCCCTGACCTCCCTGTCATCAAGCAACGCTTTGACTTGGATACATGTCAACCCCTGACCTCCCTGTCGTCAAGCAACGCTTCGACTTGGATACATGTCAACCCCTGACCTCCCTGTTGTTAAGCAACGCTTCGACTTGGATACATGTCAACCCCTGATCTCCCTGTTTTAAAGCAATGCTTCAACTCAGAGATAAGTCAACTCATCAACCACTTACGAGTCATCTCGACTTGTAAGGGATAAAATTCTCTTGCGAGATCCTTATGACTCTCAAGAGAAGGCACACTTAGGAATCCTCATGATTCCTAAGGAGAAAATACACCTACGAGATCCTCACGGCTCGTAGAGAGAAAAATCTTTATGAGACCCTCACGGCTCATAAAATCGAAAAGTCTTAGGCAGCGGATCTGAACATGTTTCCTAAGCCATCACTACCATACAAAGTGTTCAAGATGAACTGTTATTTATTGTCTACAAGTTACACTTACTGGAGTAACATGACAATAACACAGCAAAGAAAGGAAGGCGATAGTGTAAAAAAATGTATCTTTTATTCATGATTTCAATTGAGTACAAGATGGGTCATATGAAAGAATAAGAATGAATGAAAACATGTTATTCAAAGATTACAAATGTTTAATTGATATAAAACAGCTACTGGGAAGGAGACGTTTTCAATAAATCAGCCAGTTGCTCGCGCACTCCCCTCAACTCCTTCTCATGGTCGGCCGTTGCGGCCAGTTCCGCTTCGACTCGAGCCCGTTGCTGCAAGCAGGATGAAACCTTCTCATCGATTTCTCGTTGGGCAGCTTCGCGACTCTGCGTAACCCGCTCAGTGAAGTCGAGCTTCTGCCTCAATGCCAGCCCGTCCGAAATGCATCGTTGCAGATTGTCAAAGACGACTCTCAGTTACACGGCATTCACTTCAACTTGGGCGTGCAGCCGGGCGGATTCACCTAAAGTCTCCTCGCGTTCCTTCCTCCTCAAGGTCGCTTCCTGTTCAAATTGGCGAAAGAAAAGAATGCTCTGCTCAACCCACGCAGCCCGCTGGAAATTCAAAGCCAACACTTCCATAGCAGAACGCCTGAGCTCAATCTAATGTAGGCAGGCCTCAATCTTCTGGTTAACCCAAAACTCAACAACGCCTTCGTTATGGAAGTTCACAAGCATCGCCAGCATTGGATTATCCTCGGTAGCAAAATCTGCAGCAAATGTAGGGGCCTCCGCGTCAATCTCCTCGATGTATTCGCTCAACATACGCAGGCTGGTCACAGCGCCTTTGGAAGATGGACGTCTGGAAAAGGGTCCTGCAGGCATTAAGATTCGAGACTCGAAGGGAGCCGAAGTCGGTGTGATCGCTGCAAAACGAATCATAATCAGATGTCGGCTCAAGAGATAAAGAAAAATGCATGAGTAATAGGGTCTACTATACCGGCTGCGACAGATGGTAAAGCTGGGAGTGCCGGAGGCGCGACTGTTCTCTCGTCCCCTCCTCCAATTTGTAGTGATGCAATCAATTTGAAATTAACAACGGCAGGGTCGCCCACCAAAGAAAGGAAAGGACGTCGGTTAGAAAAACTATACACACCGGCACCAGCAGGCAAAGTGACTTCCGACTGGAAAGAGAAATACGGGGCCAGCACCTGATAAAGATGGTCAAAAAAGACTCCTGCATGGTTGTAACAATACGATGTCAGTACCAAGAGTATATTATCTACAATGAATCCGATAAGTCATAAACATATACCTTCCAGCACTCCAGAAGACATGGGAGAAGGCAACGGAACAATAGCTGTCACGGCGGCGACTCGAGACGTTTCAGATGGTGCAATCTCCACATTTACTGCACCTACACTCAAAACGAACAAAATGTCATCAGATGGGGATGAACGGGATCGAAAGATAAAAAGAAAACAGTGACCCTAGATCTACCTAATAATTCGCCAACCGAAACTGCGGCGAGAGCATCACTAGGCGCAGCAGCTCCTTCGCTCTCCACCATTGGAATAGTTTCTGCACCCGTGGTTTCGTCCCCTGATTCGACAAGGGCCATCGTAACACTCGCGATACCCGCCGATGGAAACGAACCACAAGGAGAAAGAGCGGTGATTGAGATAGTCCCAGACTCCCGAAAGAGAGTAGCCATTTCGGGCTCTGTGGTCGCCGTCATCTCTCCTGCCGACTCAACGTTAGGACTTAGCCCTGCAAGATATGGTATATAAGAATTTGAAGATCAAATTCCAAGAAAAGACTCAGCGTTATGTTACCTTGGGACGGCTTTTCGGCTTCTTCCCGGGCCGCGCGCACCATTTGTCTATGGACAGTAGACAGGGCGGCTGGGGCTTCTTCGGAAGAAATAGTGACGGATGGAATGGCACTTGAGCCTACACCTATAGCCAAAGCGACATCATGTTCCTTTCCCGCGCGCTTTCTATGCTTCTCGTCGGCGTTGACAATGAGAAGTGACCTCCTCAAGACCTCCATCAAAGTGACGTCATCGTCCGAGCCAGGAGCTACCTCTAGAGCCGTTACGGCGTCCGTCATTGGTTGCTTAAGTGAAGCCTCTTTCGGCAATACTGGGGGAGCTGGGATTTCGGCAGCCGGCCCTGAAAGCATTGCTGCGCCACCCTGCGGGATTGGCATTGCACTCGGGATAACCTGAGTCGAAGTAGTCCCTGTAATAAGATGAAAAAGAAGGGTCAGACTACCCATGAAGAAAAAGGGAATGAAGGCACAATGAACCGAAATATACCGAGGCCCAAGGAAGAGCGAAGCCTCTCTTCCTCTTCAAAAGCTTTGAGGGAAGCTGCGAGAGGCTCTTCGGCGGAGATACCTGTTGAAGAAAAAAGCGTCAGTCAAAACATAATAATTAAAATAGCCGCGGAAAGATATGACCGAAGGATACTTAATTGTGCGATGGTGATTAGTGCTGCTTCATCGCGAGCTAGTTGCTTTGAAACCGTGATGACAGCCTCTAGATCGGTATCATCCGGCGCCATAAATAAACCCTCGTTGGTCCCGTATTCACTTAGGCCTTCACTATAGGGAGCATGGTGCTCCTTCCCGAATGCAACGTCCGCAGAAATAGCGACTTCTTTTTCTTCTGCGACTTAACACCGGCAGCCGATAACACAAGGTTGCACTTGGTGGGTAATTTAGGGTGACGAGTCCCGATCTCAGTACCCACGCCAGAATCGGGAGACGCCACAGCTACTGCTTCTAACGGCATGCTGGGTAGGGGAAGCTCAGGCATAACACGTGGTACCACAGTCGCAGCAGCTTCCCTCAAGGGAGGACGGACGATGGTCCGTCGCTTCAAGGGAACGGCTGGATCACCAACGGGGGCGGTGTCTTTGCGATCGAGCAGCAATCGTTTTTCTTCCCTAATAACGGCGTCCATCGAATGTTGATACCACGCCACATATGAGTTCAAGATTCGCGGAACGCAACTCGACTCACTGATAAAGAAATTGGAGCCGGTGTTCAACCGCATAAAATAGTGTAATGCGTTGCGAATACCTTCTTCTGTGGCGACTGGCTCAGTTTGGAAGGCCTCAAGTGGGATGCCTTGATTATAACTTGATTGCTGGGCGAAACGGTGCGGGTTGTACCTCATAAACAACGCCGAATCATTCTGCCTAAACACGAGAAAGCCCGGCCTGATGGAATATAAATGAAGAATCTCCCGATCTTTCAAGGTGGAGGCCCCATCTTTAAAAGTATCGCGCAAAGGCTGTACCGTTTTTGTAAATTCTTTGCCGATGGTTAAAACCTTATCGACAAAGGTCATGCCATCTCCAACCATACGCGGATGGAGGAGCACACCCCTAGCCTTCCGCTGTGTCGGATTTACAATGGATGCGTCAATTAGGTGCATAATCCGAGGAAAGTTGTAGTTGTCGTAGAAAAGAGGTCGTTTATGGACACCAAAAGCGCCAAATACGTGCAGCTCGATCCATGACATAAAATAATGCAGCAAGAAAGTGACGAGCTGTACCCCCGGCTGAATGGTATCCGCTACTAAGCTGAGACCATGGTACAGGGGTGCCAACCCGGCAATTCCGATGGCCACTTGCATTCCCGAAACCATACGATGGGCTGGGTAAAAGACCGATGGCCTCATATAACGAGGGTGCATTGAAAGCACGAACTAGTTCAGCCATAAGCCAATGAACCCAACACGAACGTCTCTTCATCGATGTCCGGAGCAGCAAGCTCCGTGAAAAGAACAACAGGAGCAGCTGAAATAAAGAAATTTTTAAAATCCGCCTCCGTCGTCGGTTGGTTATCCAAAACAAAACCGAACGGGTCGTCAAGCTTGGCGAAAAGCACAGCTTGCTTCGATAAGTCTTCCGGATGAAGAAAGCGAGCGATGAAGTCTGCGTAGCTAACTCCATGACCTCCGGACTCCAGAAATAGACATTCGTATATATTCAACACCTTGATCAAGCTCGGAAATTGGTGTTTAATGGCGTTCTCCGGGTAAGACCCATTACCACTGATTCGGTGGCAAAGATGTACTCGTCTGGAGGAAGCAACTCCTCATAGTGTTCTCCCCTAACGGGTAAGCCAGAGATCTCTGCAAACTCTTCCAAAGATACTGAGACTTCTCGATCCGACAGAAGGAAGGTGTGGGTCAGAATATTCTATTGCTCCAGAAAAGTCTTGACCCACCATGCAGGAGGCGCGGAATAGTGGAAGAGGGAAGTGTAAATCGCGGGATACAACCCGAGCTTCAGCATCAGTAACTTTTGGCCGACAAAATATAGCAGGCCCACTGCAAATACCCAGTCGGATGACGAGGAGTTAGGCCTATCATATACGGCTGTCCCCAAGGGCGCGATTCACCGTGGCATATACGCCGCCCTAGAGTATCCAAAGCCGTCGGCCACTGTACGGGTATTGCAGCCTTAGAAGGCTAAAGGAGACCCTCTAAAGTCCAGTTGACCTCCTCCACGGCATAATTCACCGGAGGTGCGTCAGCATAAGGAATCGCCGAAATGGGCTCCGAAGGTGCCGCGCAAGAAAAGCACCGTCGGCCCCTGATTATTTGACTGTACCATCTACCCCATAAATGAAGATTCTTTTGCTCCGGGTCGTAATCTTTGATCAACACGAAGACTTCCCTGTCCACAGGCGCTTCAGGGAATCCGCTTTCTGAACGGACGAACGGGAAAGAAATGTCAAAAGACATAGTGCCTGCGCAAAAAAAAGAACAAAAGTTTAGCCGTCAATTCTATAATTTAAGTTCCGACATTTGGTACTTTAAATTCGTGCCACACTGCAATGCAGTGGAAAGGGACCAAGGGGGACCCACATAATCTAGATGATGACTCATCATTGATAAAACAGTCTCATCATTTGATGAGACAGTTATTAAATGGGGAAATCCTAAAAGGATTCTCATTTAATGAGGGCCTCTCGGGCCAAGCAGTAAATCTTCCTTGAGAGCAGCGCTCTACAACAGAATGACATCTGTCAACTCTGATGATGAAAGGAATGAAAATTCCTCAAGAAAAATCTGAAGAGCCATGCTCTGTAAAGATGATGGAGTAACCAATCAGAAAACCTAAAAGTAAAGCATTTAATGAATTAAAAATTCCGAGATCTTCAAGATCTATGAACAAACTCTAAGAATTTTTCATGAAAGATTAACAAATCTATATGATTTGAAAAAAGCAAAGCTCTGTTAATAGGGTAAGAAACCCTAAAAAATATCACTTTAGATCTATGAAGATCAAAGCTCTATTGAGAAACACTAAAAATCTATATGAATTGAAAAGAGCAAAGCTCTGTTAATGGGTGAAACCCTAAATTATAAAATAATCTCTTCAAAAGATTTGATCTTTATCTAGATTTTTGACGGAGTTCCGACTCTAAGAGAGTTCTTAAAACAGAGAGCTATGCTCTAAAAGAGAATTGATTCTCAGAAAAATAAGAAAGGAGATAAACAGAGGTCATCTCAAGGGCCAAAGGCCCTATTTATAGGCACTGAGAGCCGTTTCAATTTCTGAGTTGATCCAATGGCAGAGATGCTGCCACCGCTGCATTCAAGTATAGGCCAGGTGAGTGCAACGGTAGGGGGCATTTGTTTCCCCCAATCAGAGCAAAGCTCTGTTCAAATTTTTGAAATTTGAAATGAGGCAGCACTCACGTGCAAAGCACGAAAGTGCTCGCGCCAAGAGCGCCAGCGCTAAGAGTCAAAGACTCTGATGCAGCGCTCACATGCAAAGCATGAGAGCGCTAGCGCTAAATGCGCCAAGCACTAAGAGTCAAGGACTCTGATGCAGCGCTCACGTGCAAAACACGAGAGCGCTTGCGCTAGAAGCGCCAGCGCTAACAGTCAAAGACTCTGATACAGCGCTCACGTGCAAAGCACGAAAGCGCTAGCGCTAAGTGCGCTAGTGCCCATAGTCAAAGACACTGTTGCAGCGCTCACGTGCAAAGCACGAGAGCGCTAGCGCTGGAACTAAATGTTCCCTGCCGTTGGATCAAAGATCCAATGGTGATTAAAAAATCACCAAGATACATAATAAGTTCTGTATGGGAAAAGATTTTCCCAATCTTGTTAAAAATAAGAAAATTGCCTTCTGTAAAACAGAAGCCTTAGGAACAAAGATCCAACAGTGGGCAAATCCCCAAATCAATTAGAGAAAAGATATCTTTAACAGATTCAACAAATCAGCCTACCCTATATAAAGGCCCCAAGACTTCAAGTCTTAAAGAGAGAAACCCCCCCCCCCCAACACACAAACAAGCTTTGAGAAATTTCAAAGAAAAGAGCAAGCTCTGAGAAGAAGAACTTTTCTTCAAGGTAAAAACAGAGAGATAAAAAATATCTCATCAAGGAAGAAGAACATAGTTCTTTTTTCAGATCATAGATCTATAAGACAGAGGTCTTTCACAAAAAGAGATCATAGCATTTCATCATAAAAAGGGGGGAGAAGAATTTCATTCTCTTCAGATCATAGATCTACAAAGACAAAGTCTTTCACAAAAAAGAAGAGATTGTAACATCTCCATAAAAAATAAGAACTTTGTTCTTAGAACCATGAGACAAAGTCTCTTGTAAGGGAGAAATTATTTCTCAGATCACTAAATTGATCAGAAGCGTTCTGCGCTCATTGTCTGGCGCTCAGCGCCAAGCACGCCACGTGCTCCTCACGTGTGTGCTACTTCATAAGAAGCGCCTTAGCGCTCCAAATCTGGTGACCAATGCCAAGCGCGCCACGTGCTCCTCACGTGTGCACTACTTAACATAAGCGCTCAGCGCTCATTATCTGGCGCTCAGCGCTCATTGTCTGGCACTCAGCGCCAAGAGCTCCACGTGCTCCTCACGTGTGCGCTACTTAATAGAAGTGCTCTGCACTTATTGACTGGCGCTCGGTGCCAAGCGCACCACGTGCTCCTCACGTGTGCGCTGAGGGAACATAAACTGTGCTTTGAATAAATCCCAGAGCTATAATGAGTGCTCGGCACTCAATAAAAGACAAAAACGGTTGTCAGAACCCAAACCAATGCTCAGCATTGTTAAATGAAAAAGGAATGAGCCTATTTAAATGTCCAACATTTTAACCGAATGGGCCGAGCCCAAGTTGGCCACAGATCCCTAATTCAGATTAATTGAGCCTATATGCTCATAAATCTTTGACCTTAGTCCCAAATTGGACTACAGATCTCTCAACCAATATTGGTTCAAGGGTACATCTCTTCACTTCTCTGATATGTGTCGTTGTAATCCTTCAACATCTTTAGAGAGGTGACGGGTCCCGACAACCAGACATTCCACGTACTGTGGGGTCCTTAAACTCATGGACTATGATATCCTTAAACTTTACAGACTATGATGTCTCTAAACTACCATGGACTGTGAGATCCTTAAACTCATAGACTATGATGTCTTTAAACTTTATAGACTATTACGTCTTTAAACTGGACCGCAACGTCCCTAAACTAAAACAATAGAGCCCAAATACTCTTTTGTTGGATATACATGATCCTGTTAAGTAGGTTTTAGTCTAAAATTAGGCTAACGTATTCTTAACAAACGTTTAAATTGATATTAGTCTCAAATGAGATTAACGGTCCTTAAACCCAACCCAATCCTAAATCTAAGAAAATACGGATTTGGAGTAATCCACGCCCTAGGGCGACAACATAAATTAATCTCTGTATACAGTCCACAGGCAACCAAAAACAAAACAAACATACATGACACGAAGTGACCATCTGGAGAAGGAGAAAGTGGTTACCGCGATGCGGTAGCGTAATTAACTGCAGGGCTTGCGCCTGCAGGGAAGAGCGTCCCCACAATCAAAAACCCCTCAAACGAGGGGGAATCTGACGAAATCTGCTACATAGGCCGCATCCGTATAAACCTTCGATATATGGTGCCATATATCAACTTGGCATTTTCGGAGAGGTGGACGGATAAAACCAAATAGTATTTGCCCCCAAATTCAGGTAAGACGAACCTACGCGGTTCCGTCTCCGGTTTTCGGCGGAGAACAACTTCACATTCATAAAATATACATCTATGAAAACCCTAAAGACGATAATTAAATACTTGACGTGTATTTTGAAATTATATCAAACTATTTTTACATAAACCCCCCTAAGTTATGTTAAATTCCAATAAGGACCCTGGTAAACATAGGTTTAAGCGGGACCGGTCTCTTGAGCCTCAGGGAGCCGGATATATGAGTGCTTGCCTATTTAAGGTAGATAATCTAACAAACGGTGTTATCAACACGGTAATTGTCTTGGAAAAAGACACAAATCCTGCCGTCCATGTGCAGCAGTTACTGATAATATCAAAATAATCAGGATTTCAAGTTCTCTTTTAAAAGTGTCTGACTCAGACCGAGTCTCAATTTAATCAATCTGACTTGAATATGATTCAACTATAAACTACAATCGAACATGAATCTATGAAACTGTCTATTCAATCTATATCAATCTATATTGACTGAACCAATCCATGGATATTCTCCATCTACATGTACATCCATTATATCCGTTCCATTTCTGATATCATGGTTCCGGCAAGTCATCCATATACAATTTACAATACAAGACAATACAATACAAACAATACAAGCAAGACGTCGCGGAGTTTATAAGGGATAGATTGGTACGGAAGGTGTTAAAAGTGGCACGAGACTATAACCATAATACACCTAACCTGAATATCCATTACCATTGTACCGTGGCTGAACGGTTCCTTGTGCTCCGTATACCTTAGTCTCCGGAATAGTGGGACTCCTCTCGTATACACTGGTATTTTCTGTACCAGGCTACAAACAACAGCGTTAACAGTATAATACAACTTTAAAAGTTACATTCTCCATCTGTCTATACCTATTCTTTGGGACTTACCGAGCGATTGTTCACCGACGACATTCCTTTCTTCTTTCTTTGGGATGTTGTCAGGTGGATCGGACCTTCTGGAGACAGAGCCGAGCAGCGAGGACTTGGAGCAGTTAGCATTCGACCCGAAGCTCTAGATTACTTGTACATTTTCATTTCTGTTATGCCATTGTTTAGGTATTGCATTCATTCCATGTATTTACATATCAACTGTATTGTAAAAAGAATGTTGAATAAATAAAGTTGTTGTTCATTTACATCTTGTCTCTTGTGTACTTTACCTTATATTGCTTAGATACGTTTAGTGTGTTTACTTCGGAGTAAATACGCAGCGGCCTCACCGCGTCCCCTCGCCGTACATCGGGAAGCGAGGCATGACAGAAATCATACGGCTCACGGGGAGAGTAGCCGCTCTGAGTCGTTTCATGTCGAGGTCCAGGGAAAAGTGCCTCCCATTCTTCAAATCCCTGAGGAAAATCCCAAGGTTCGAATGGTCGGAGGAGTGTCAGATCGCTTTCAAGCGACTGAAAGTACACCTGGCGACTCCCTCACTGCTCACCCGACCGATTGAGGGAGACGAGCTATAAGTGTATCTAGCTATGTCCGATCAGGCTGCCAGCTCGGTGCTTGTCCGAGAAGTCGAAGGAGTCCAAAAGTTGGTCTACTATGTAAGCCATGTCTTTAAAGATGCGGAAACAAGGTACCCGGCCATAGAAAAGATTGTCTTGGCGCTTATCATGACCTCGAGGAAACTACGACACTACTTCTAGGCACACACCATCCTCGTTCTCACCGGGCGTCCTTTAGGGGCTATTCTCGCCTCCCCCGAGTCTTCTGGTCGCTTGGAGAAGTGGAGGTGGGAGTTATCTCAATTCGACATCAAGTACCACCCAAGGAAGGCTATCAAAGCACAAGTCCTGGCCGATTTTATTGTCCAATGTACTATCCCCAGCAATGAGGCAGTGTCAGTGCCGGCCTCCGGATCTCAACCCTCGATCGAAGAGAGGCCCGTCTCCATCCCTGATTGGGTCCTTTACGTCGATGGATCATCAACTAAGGATGGTTGTGGTGCTGGCCTCATCATCCGAGGCCCGAACGAGACAGAGATGGAGTATTCTTTGAAGCTCGGATTCAAGGCCTCAAACAACGCCGCGGAGTACGAGGCTTTACTAGCTGGGCTACGAATCGCCGCCAGAGTAGAGCTGAAGACGATCCGAATCCGCAGTGACTCCGCCCTGGTCGTGGGCCAGGTGACCGGCCGTTTCGAGGCACGGGAGCCTCTGATGGTGAAATATTTAGCCGAGGTAAGGAGACTTCGACGAAGTTCAAATAGAGCAAATCCCCCGGCACCTAAACGCCCAGGCCGACGCCCTGAGCAAACTAGCTTCCACCTATGCGGCCCACAACAAGAGAAATATCCTCTTCGAGGTCTTGCCACGGCTGAGCGTGGAAGACAGAGCGACAGCATTTCAAGTTTACGTTTCCCGGGAAGAAGACTGGGATTGGAGGAAGCCCATAGTATAATTCCTTAAGGAAGGTACGCTCCTTGAAGACCGAGGGGAAGCCCGCCGCCTCTGAGCCAAAGCACGCCATTTCGTTTGGAGCAGTGGAAACCTCTACAAGAAAGCCTTCACTCAACCTCGGCTTCAGTGTGTTGACCCCCAAGAGACCGACTACGACCTCTGTGAGGTTCACGAAGGGGTCGGTGGAGCACATCAAGGGGCCTTCCCCTTAGTCCAGAAGACGCTACTCTAAGGATTCTATTCGCCGACCATCTATCAGGACACTCAGAAGCTCGTCAGAAGATGCAAGAGCTGCCAGCTCCATGGCAGCATACCCCGTCTTTCAGCTACCGAGCTAACGGCCCTGACTTCCCCATGGCCGTTTGCCCAGTGGGGAATGGACATGATAGGCTAACTCCCTACCGGTACTGGCGGGCACAAATACATCATTGTCGCGGTGGACTACTTTACGAAGTGGGTCGAGGCCGTCCCCATCAGAAAACCGGACGCTACCACGACCATCAAGTTCCTACAGAACAACATAATATTCCGGTTTGGGATCCCGAAGTGTATCGTTGCCGACCATGGGATGAACTTCGAAAACGACAAAGTTAAGGGATTCTGCAGCGAATACCATATACTGATAAAGTTTGCCGCAGTCGCGCATCCCCAGTGCAATGGACAAGACGAGGTCGCTAACCGGGGCGTCATTCTAAGTCTTCGAGCTCGCCTGAAAGGACGGCAGGGCAGTTGGGTCGATAAATTACCCTAAGTTTTATGGACCTTACGCACGTCAAAGAAGACCCCCACTAAAGAGACCCCCTTCAGCCTCTGCTACGGCACCGAGGCGATGATCTCAGCAAAGATCGGGCTGCCCAGTTACAGGGTCGAGCACTTCAACGATGAAGCAAACACCTCGGCCCTCCGTACTAAGCTGGACATCTTGTTGGAGAAACAAGACCGGGCACAGATCAAAGCTGCTAACTATCAACAGCAAACCGCCTGCTACTACAACGCGCGGGTCAAGCATCGTGCCTTCAAGACCAGAGATTTGGTCCTAAGGCGGAACGAGTTCGTTGACCAGGGCAAGTTACACAAGTTTTCCCCAAAGTAGGACGGCCCATTCCTCTTCTCCGAAGTATTGCCCGGCGGGGCCTATCGCTTACAAGACGCGGCAGGTCGCAAATTTCCAAGGCCTTACAACGCCGAGAAGCTCAAGCTGTACCTTTGAAAATCATATCTATGGGTATATGTTTCTTCTATGACAAAGTGTAATACCCGGTTCTTTTTATACGTCTAAATCCATATTTCTCTGTAAACTATAAGTTTGTCATTTTTCATTCGATTATTTAAAGAAACTTTATTAAGCCCATTTTTGTTCAATAAAAGATCCCAAGCCATTTTTCCCCCACTCTTTTTCTAAAAAGCCGGCCATTCATTTTAACCCTTTAACCCTTTATTAATTTCTTTCAGCCGGCCCATTCCATTCTCTTACCAAATTTTAAATTCTTTTCTCCTTACCCTTGGTCCGGCCCGCTCCGTTTCTTCCCTCCAATTTCTATATATTTTCATACTATTTTTCTGCAGCCCAGCCCGTACCCTTTTCTAAATTATTCCTTGTTTTTTTCCTTCGCCAGCCCAGCCCACTCTAGTAAATTCCCTACTAAAAATTTCCTTTTCCCTTCAATTATTGCCTCAGCCCAACTCCTCAACCTTTTTTTAATTTAAAAGGGATTCCTTGTCTAGGCCCGGCCCACTCTTTCCTGCCCACACCCGTGACCCGCTTCTCAACCGACCCGACCCGCTTCCCTATTCACTTTCTTCCTCCAACGGCTCTCCCCCTTTCCCGCTCGCGAACGTCTCCTCCGCCGCAGCTCGCGCCCACGCCCGTTTTGTGACGTTACGCCCACGACGTCAACCCTCGTTCTCTTCCTCACATCCTCACCTCCCTCGTCTCTACCGTTTGCAAAATTTTCTCCACTCCTCTCCACTCACCCAAACTCACGAGCGCCATTGTTTTTCCCCCAACTCTGTTCGTTGCCCCGACGACGACAACCACCATCAACGACCACCTCATCCCTCTATCCACCTCCCCACTCGCCGACACACCCTCCCTCACCGGAGCACGAACTCGAGACGACCCCTCGCTCGAGCTCCAACTCTCCCGACTACGCTTTCTCCGCCTCCGGCCACCTCCCTCCATCACCATCGCACTCGCCGACTCCCCGCATCACCATCATCATCATCATCATCACCGTCGCAACCATCTCTCTCCCCCTCTTGATCACTCGTCCACAACCTTCGTCACGAGTACCAGCACTACCAAGCTCGAGCACTGCGCACCCGCTCACTGCCGACCCGAGCACACCCCTGCAAGCCACTCGCCGGTGCCTCCGTCGTGGCCAGGCCCCTGCGCGACACTCATCGTCTTCTTCCCCGTGACACCATCAACGGCGAGAACTCCATCAACCCGAGACCCATTCGACAACCTCTGCCGAATACCTTCACCTAGCTCCAACCACCGGAACCCCGACGTGCCACCGCCTGAGCTGCATCGGCGACCTTCAGCTCCTCCGTGCATCATCGACCACCTGAACTCTCTCTCTCTCCCTCTCTCTTCTCACTGAACTCTCTCTCTCCCTCTCTCTTCTCACTGAACTTTCTCTCTCTCACTCTGCATCTTTCTCTCTCTCACTCTCTATTTATCTCTCTCTCTCTAACAAACTCTCTCCCCCCCTCTCCAAATCTCACCGTCTCTCCATTCCCTATCAACCTACACCACCACAGGACATTGCTCGAGCCCGCAACAGCCAACTCCGTCAAGCTCGAGCCAGGATCGAGGTCTTTGTCACTCAGAGCCGTAGCCGTCGCGGTGCTTGCCTGTCGCGCGTTCGTGCCTTTACCACTGCCGTACATCTCCGGCACTGCTCCAGGCAAGTTTTTACTTGCTTACATGCTATTTAATTTTGGTACAATTACTAAATACATAGATTATAAAGTTGCAAATTTAAACTGACGTTTTGCCATAACCTGCTCGACGTGTGTTCCCAATGGGAAACCTTTCCCAATTTGGCGGAACTAAGTAGTTTTGATTGGCCCGTATGGCGTTGAACGTTGTGTATGAATTTCGTTGGATAATTTGATCATTTACGACTAAAACAACTGCCCCCAAGTTTAACCATAAAAACTGTAATTCTGTTGCACTTGAAAACCGTTAAATTCACCATAAATCATATACATAATAGAATAGTGCGTTCGAGGGCTCAAATCGAAGACAACTCGATGATCTTTAACCCTATACTAGTTTCCTGACATTTCTGTATTTAAAACGTGATGATAATTGGATCGGAGTGCGACTCTGGACTGCAGTCCAGAGCAACTCCAGTCATTACTTGCTGTTCCATATTGGATACCACAGGTTTTAGTTAACTCGTAGGTTGCGGAACTCCACTGCTGATTGTAGGTAACTCTGTTAGCTAGACAACACGATTGGTCTCATTCTATTTCGTTACCGTTTGATATTTAAACTGTAATTTAGAACATCGGGACACATAACAGTCCCAGCAGATTCAGAATTGACATGTTAATATTAAACAGAGTATAACTCCTAACGTACAGACGCGATTGAAGATCCGTCTGTTGCGTTGAAAACCTTACTGAAACCCTAGAATTCATCCAACTGTAGCGTCGCTAAATTATGATCCCAACTGGGGTTAAAATGCGTTGCGAAATGGATTTCTGATTCTAAAACCGGATTTCCAGCCACGTGCGCTTAAAATGAAATAGTTATAACTAATGATCCTGGAACCCGATTGGCTTGAAATAAAATTCTAGGGATGGATAACTGAACATACTACTTATTACCTGTTTATCGTTTCGCTAAATTATATACATATGTTTCATGATAAATCGTGCAAGTAATAGACTGTTGTTTTTATGACACCTTAATTGTGCTTTTTATACTGTTCATGCATCACATCATACCCATATCAGTGTAGTGATAACCTAGTGACATCGTGCATTTACCCAGTGTTAGATTTTAGTGGTGATTGTGGCAAGTACGTCAGTGTTCGTGTATCTGTGATTAAGTGAAAGTGATACGTACTTGTACACAATCAGTGACCCTATTATTCTATTGCATTGTCGACGTCTGTGGGATGCGTGTACGTGTGACTATAAGTGGTATGGGACACTTATGGAAGCGCTTGCACGGGTGTCACAGATAAGGCATCCGACACTGCCATTTATCTTAGGTATTAGTCGGGACATGCTTGATGGAGGTCCTGCCTCCAGTTCTCGCGCAGACTTGTCACGGATCGATTAGTATTTAGGGTTGTGGTTAGCGTTTGATGTAGACCACGGGGTGTGGGGTAGTTTAAGTGTGAGTTCAACAGAATCTCGGGAGTCCCATGCCGGCTTATATATTTAGGGAGTTATATGGAGATTTACAGGGTACGTGATATATACACCGTGATATTCTTGTTACTTGTTGGGCCCGTGGTCCCTTGCCCTTGGGTTCTACCCTTGGGTGGAGGACACTCACGAGTGGTTGACTCTCACACTTGGACTGACGATAGGCTTAGTGACCTGTACCGTGAGACTTAGAGACTGATAGGGATACTGGCATTTTATTCCTTATATATATACTGTGTGGCATACGTGACACATTGTTATACTGCTTTACTGTTCCGCTGCGTTGATTACTACACATGCATATTCATGATGCCATTTATTTATTGATTCACATACCTATTATTACTGTTAGAATTGTCACTTGATTTTATACATATTATATTGTTATTGTGTCGCTCTGACGACCTGAGTATGCATGCTCAGTGTGAGGAGAAGATTTAGCCTGGACCAGTGCATCTTAGACTTCTTGACTTCATTCCGAGATTCATTCGTTTGTTCCACTTCAGGTCAGTTTATATTTTTGTTCCTTCCAGTTACTGCATTTCTCATTACCTGCGCATCATTTACTGTTTACCATGATAAACTAGAAGCCGTAGTGTGACTACGGCAGGACATTTCCTTGACCGTAGGAGCATGGCTGGCCTTGTCTACCCCTCGTATCCCGTATTTTGGGAAGCGGGGCGTGACATGGTTTAGTTGGTATCAGAGCCAGGTTTTGCATCGATTGGGATTGCAGTTTTCCGTGTAGAGTTTGGCAATCTAAGACATCCTTCGGTCTAGGTTGTAAACTGTCATTCTTGATTCATATTCACATCGTGCGTTCAGCTATCCATTCACTATGGTTTCGGGTGACTTAACAAGGGTACGTGGTGGCAATTGCACTACCGTACTCTATTCAAGTGACTTAAAGTGATACAGTTGATTCCCCACTTGTAATGATATTCATCATCTCTGATATTCTTGAATCCTTGTTCTATCCATATTATATTTTGATTCATTTAGCTTGTGACTTATATCATCCTCAAATTGTTGTTTCAGGATCATGTCTTTCAACGACTCTTCATCATTGTCCGCTCCCCAGAATCAGACTGTTGAGATCCTTAGTGTACTACAAGGTTTAAAGGAAGCCCAGGAGCGAACAAACGACCTATTAGCTGAAGGGCTGAGAAGACAGGTGAGTCAGACCCCAGCGGGAGCCTCCTATCATACATGGATCTCTATTAGACGAGGAAAAGAGAAGAAGATGAAACGCCAATTTGTTTCCCCGCAACAGAAGTATCAGAAGAACCCCTGCTGTGGATATTGTAAGAGGCCAGGACACCTTCAGAGGGATTGTCGCCGTGCTCAAGGGAAATGTCTGATATGCGGTTCCGACAAACATCTCATCAACGGTTGCCCAGAAAGGAAAGAACTACAAGGAGGAAACTCGTCCACACTCCCCACTTCTACCAAGTGAGGATTACCGCGTAGTTCGGACTTCGACGATAAGGCGGATCTAACGCAGGATTCAACTCGCGTAACGATGATGCAGCGTTCTGGCAATCGAAGAAGAATTCTAAGATTTCCAAATTCAGTAATAATGTTGTCATCTTTTATGAATATTTCTTTCCGTTTGAAATCTTGTATCAGTTGAACTTTTGGTTGAATGCAATAAAATTTGAATCGTGTTATATGTATCATTCTCTTGCTTCCTCTTTATCTAATTCTATTCATTATCACAGTATTTTAATCCTGATCTTTCAATTCCTGCAACCGTATGTTTTCCTATACCTCGTACCCTGAGCTATTTCCTTGATGTGTCCCATTGCATAATCATAACTCTTTCTTTTCAGGCCATGGCCTACCCCGGAGCAGCGCCGCATTTAGACGAGGATGCACAATCATGCGTCTCTTTAGACCACAAGTTGATGAGTCTGACGATGAGGTCAACGGTCCCCAGGTCAACTTCGGAAACAACAATTCAGAGAACGAAGGAGTAGCCGCCCCAGAGTTTGACATGATAGGTGATTCCGACGAAGAGGAAGAAGGCCTTGAAGAAAACCCAATAGAAGATTCCGAGGAAGAGCCGATAGAAGAAAATCCAGTGGAGGGAGACCCCATAGAAGAGAACCCAGAAGGAGAGGAACTCATGGAATCGGACCTCGATGAAGAAGCTCCACCCGAGGAGGAACGACCGGAAGATCACGACCCTACTGTGGAAGAATTACCAATGGCGATGCCCGCGAGACGCTATGGAAATGGACGTCCCTACCTGAGTGCGTGAGCCTACTGTAACTTGCTGAATCTCCACCACCGCGACTGGCGGAATTCCTTTTGATGTTGTTTTCTGGCCAAATAAAATGTGTATAGTTTAGGGCCACTTTCCGTCTTTGAGAACGCTTTGTTTCAAATTTTCTTGAATGAAATAAATCTCCTGAATTCGTAAACCTTTTGATTATTGGTTCGTTTGATACTTGTTTATTGCCCATATCTATTTATTCTTCTGGTGAGTTCCTGACTGTCCATCCCTACTCATTGTATAGTTTTCACGCTCGTTTCAATTAGAAAGTACCGCACCCTGATCCTTGGAATGAGCCACCATCCATTCTTCGCTCGTGCCTCGTTTGTAATCCTTTTGGGAGGAGAAAATTTTGGAGAAACTTCCGAGTTCGTTAACCCTTCACATCTTGATTCATATGTTGTACCGACCGCAATTCTACCCATATCTCTTCCCTTGTAGTCATTTGTTGTTCGCCCTTACTTCCTGTGCTGATCCGATCCTAATCCCCTTGGTCCTCAGCCTAAAGCTGCCATACTCTGACCTTCTGTTTGAGCCACACCTTCTTGTAATCACTACCCCAGCTAGCCCCATTCACATTGGCGATTTCTCCATTACCCCAAATATATTTAGAGACATTATTATTCGAAACTTAGTTTTCAATATTTTAAATTTATCAAAGAGTGTGTGTTATCGATTACTCTGTTTTATGTATTTTAAGTACACTATTAGTATTCTCATCTTCAGTAGCGCAACCTTATACCGCGCATATTTTGTTCCATATTCCTTATTTTCAAGATACGAGTTTTCTAAGTTATTTTAAAATTTTCTGATCGATATATCGTCCTGAAATGTTTTAGCCCACCGACAAATTTTCACTACTTTATTACCGTTATTTTATTTTCGGGTTTTGTGCCCATGTTTACCAGTATATATGGTTGTTTCTTATACTTACTATTTCTGATGGGCTACTTTTAATATACCTATATGAGCACATATTTGGGTTTCGAAGTTACCTAGTACATCTTGAATATTATTGTCCGTTACTGTTATTATTTATATTCTCGTATAAAGGTAGTTGTTTTATTAACCGTTCTTGCATTATATTTTCGACCTATCTTTTGGTATGCTTGTATTACATATATATACCTTCAAAATTTATCCACCCAATTTAAGTAAACCATTAGTGCTCAATATAGTGACTTTTCGCTTATTTATTTATAGTTTGTCGTTCTTTGAAATTTCGAGGACGAAATTTTTATAAGGGTGGTATGATGTAATACCCGGTTCTTTTTATACGTCTAAATCCATATTTCTCTGTAAACTATAAGTTTGTCATTTTTCATTCGATTATTTAAAGAAACTTTATTAAGCCCATTTTTGTTCAATAAAAGATCCCAAGCCATTTTTCCCCCACTCTTTTTCTAAAAAGCCGGCCATTCATTTTAACCCTTTAACCCTTTATTAATTTCTTTCAGCCGGCCCATTCCATTCTCTTACCAAATTTTAAATTCTTTTCTCCTTACCCTTGGTCCGGCCCGCTCCGTTTCTTCCCTCCAATTTCTTTATAATTTCATACTATTTTTCTGCAGCCCAGCCCGTATCCTTTTCTAAATTATTCCTTGTTTTTTTCCTTCGCCAGCCCAGCCCACTCTATTAAATTCCCTACTAAAAATTTCCTTTTCCCTTCAATTATTGCCTCAGCCCAACTCCTCAACCTTTTTTTAATTTAAAAGGGATTCCTTGTCTAGGCCCGGCCCACTCTTTCCTGCCCACACCCGTGACCCGCTTCTCAACCGACCCGACCCGCTTCCCTATTCACTTTCTTCCTCCAACGGCTCTCCCCCTTTCCCGCTCGCGAACGTCTCCTCCGCCGCAGCTCGCGCCCACGCCCGTTTTGTGACGTTACGCCCACGACGTCAACCCTCGTTCTCTTCCTCACATCCTCACCTCCCTCGTCTCTACCGTTTGCAAAATTTTCTCCACTCCTCTCCACTCACCCAAACTCACGAGCGCCATTGTTTTTCCCCCAACTCTGTTCGTTGCCCCGACGATGACAACCACCATCATCGACCACCTCATCCCTCTATCCACCTCCCCACTCGCCGACACACCCTCCCTCACCGGAGCTCGAACTCGAGACGACCCCTCGCTCGAGCTCCAACTCTCCCGACTACGCTTTCTCCGCCTCCGGCCACCTCCCTCCATCACCATCGCACTCGCCGACTCCCCGCATCACCATCATCATCATCATCATCACCGTCGCAACCATCTCTCTCCCCCTCTTGATCACTCATCCACAACCTTCGTCATAAGTACCAGCACCACCAAGCTCGAGCACTGCGCACCCGCTCACTGCCGACCCGAGCACACCCCTGCAAGCCACTCGCCGGTGCCTCCGTCGTGGCCAGGCCCCTGCGCGACACTCATCGTCTTCTTCCCCATGACACCATCAACGGCGAGAACTCCATCAACCCGAGACCCATTCGACAACCTCTGCCGAATACCTTCACCTAGCTCCAACCACCGGAACCCCGACGTGCCACCGCCTGAGCTGCACCGGCGACCTTCAGCTCCTCCGTGCATCATCGACCACCTGAACTCTCTCTCTCCCTCTCTCTTCTCACTGAACTCTCTCTCTCCCTCTCTCTTCTCACTGAACTTTCTCTCTCTCACTCTGCCTCTTTCTCTCTCTCACTCTCTATTTATCTCTCTCTCTCTAACAAACTCTCTCCCCCCCCCTCTCCAAATCTCACCGTCTCTCCATTCCCTATCAACCTACACCACCACAGGACATTGCCCGAGCCCGCAACAGCCAACTCCGTCAAGCTCGAGCCAGGATCGAGGTCTTTGTCACTCGGAGCCGTAGCCGTCGCGGTGCTTGCCTGTCGCGCATTCGTGCCTTTACCACTGCCGTACATCTCCGGGACTGCTCCAGGCAAGTTTTTACTTGCTTACATGCTATTTACTTTTGGTACAATTACTAAATACATAGATTATAAAGTTGCAAATTTAAACTGACGTTTTGCCATAACCTGCTCTACGTGTGTTCCCAATGGGAAACCTTTCCCAATTTGGCGGAACTAAGTAGTTTTGATTGGCCCGTATGGCTTTGAACGTTGTGTATGAATTTCGTTGGATAATTTGATCATTTACGACTAAAACAACTGCCCCCAAGTTTAACCGTAAAAACTGTAATTCTGTTGCACTTGAAAACCGTTAAATTCACCATAAATCATATACATAATAGAATAGTGCGTTCGAGGGCTCAAATCGAAGACAACTCGATGAACTTTAACCCTATACTAGTTTCCTGACATTTCTGTATTTAAAACGTGATGATAATTGGATCGGAGTGCGACTCTGGACTGCAGTCCAGAGCAACTCCAGTCATTACTTGCTGTTCCATATTGGAAACCACAGGTTTTAGTTAACTCGTAGGTTGCGGAACTCCACTGCTTATTGTAGGTAACTCTGTTATATAGACAACACGATTGGTCTCATTCTGTTTCGTTACCGTTTGATATTTAAACTGTAATTTAGAACATCGGGACACATAACAGTCCCAGCAGATTCAGAATTGACATGTTAATATTAAACAGAGTATAAATCCTAACGTACAGACGCGATTGAGATCCGTCTGTTGCGTTGAAAACCTTACTGAAAACCCTAGAATTCATCCAACTGTAGCGTCGCTAAATTATGATCCCAACTGGGGTTAAAATGCGTTGCGAAATGGATTTCTGATTCTAAAACCGGATTTCCAGCCGCGTGCGCTTAAAATGAAATAGTTATAACTAATGATCCTGGAACCCGATTGGCTTGAAATAAAATTCTAGGGATGGATAACTGAACATACTACTTATTACCTGTTTATCGTTTCGCTAAATTATATACATATGTTTCATGATAAATCGTGCAAGTAATAGACTGTTGTTTTTATGACACCTTAATTGTGCTTTTTATACTGTTCATGCATCACATCATACCCATATCAGTATAGTGATAACCTAGTGACATCGTGCATTTACCCAGTGTTAGATTTTAGTGGTGATTGTGGCAAGTACGTCAGTGTTCGTGTATCTGTGATTAAGTGAAAGTGATACGTACTTGTACACAATCAGTGACCCTATTATTCTATTGCATTGTCGACGTCTGTGGGATGCGTGTACGTGTGACTATAAGTGGTATGGGACACTTATGGAAGCGCTTGCACCGGTGTCACAGATAAGGCATCCGACACTGCCATTTATCTTAGGTATTAGTCGGGACGTGCTTGATGGAGGTCCTGCCTCCAGTTCTCGCGCAGACTTGTCACGGGTCGATTAGTATTTAGGGTTGTGGTTAGCGTTTGATGTAGACCACGGGGTGTGGGGTAGTTTAAGTGTGAGTTCAACAGAATCTCGGGAGTCCCATGCCGGCTTATATATTTAGGGAGTTATATGGAGATTTACAGGGTACGTGATATATACACCGTGATATTCTTGTTAATTGTTGGGCCCGTGGTCCCTTGCCCTTGGGTGGAGGACACTCACGAGTGGTTGACTCTCACACTTGGACTGACGATAGGCTTAGTGACCTGTACCGTGAGACTTAGAGACTGATAGGGATACTGGCATTTTATTCCTTATATATATACTGTGTGGCATACGTGACACATTGTTATACTGCTTTACTGTTCCGCTGCGTTGATTACTACACATGCATATTCATGATGCCATTTATTTATTGATTCACATACCTATTATTACTGTTAGAATTGTCACTTGATTTTATACATATTATATTGTTATTGTGTCGCTCTGACGACCTGAGTATGCATACTCAGTGTGAGGAGAAGATTTAGCCTGGACCAGTGCATCTTAGACTTCTTGACTTCATTCCGAGATTCATTCGTTTGTTCCACTTCAGGTCAGTTTATATTTTTGTTCCTTCCAGTTACTGCATTTCTCATTACCTGCGCATCATTTACTGTTTACCATGATAAACTAGAAGCCGTAGTGTGACTACGGCAGGACATTTCCTTGACCGTAGGAGCATGGCTGGCCTTGTCTACCCCTCGTATCCCGTATTTTGGGAAGCGGGGCGTGACACAAAGCGATGTAAATTTTTCTAAGGTTTTTTTAATAAGAAGAAGCTGCTCCTATGTGTTTCCCTCTTTCTCGGTTCAAAGATCACGGATTTCATTTCGTGAAAATACTCAAACGCACCCAGAAGACCAAACAGGAAACAACAGAACGTCGCAAAAAGAGAGCATTATTTATTTATCAAAAGGTATTATGGGCTCCTCAGCCTTACATAAAGATTAAAATTACAACGGGGAGGGTACGGGGTCAAGGAAGCACTGCTGGTGATACTCCGTGCAGATTCCGCAAGCCGAGCCCTGGCCTCTTCAGCCCGCTCCCGCTGATGCTGCCCACGAACCCTGGACGCCACGGAAGCGCCGGGCTCTCGATCTGCCGAGCCTGGCTTGCGATCTGTCTCTTTTGGATGCACTCCAAAATAAGGGCCAAAGATCGGTTGTGCCTATTCTTCGAGATGAGGCCGAGCACATAGACCGTACGCATCTTGTTGAGCGCCTCGTCCAGCAACTCCTCGGAGAGGGGGTTGTACAACCCTGGGGACCTCCTTCAGATTGCATGTTAGTTATATGTATGCCCTAGAGGCCATTACTGTACATGAGATATATATTGTAGTGGATACTTGGACATATATAGGGAGGACTTTCTTGCTCAACATGATAGTATGCTATCTGTTGCGCTTTATCTTAACATGTACACTGATTGTCTCTCCTTTACGTGTTGATAAAACCCTAAGGATGTGTACTTGACTACCTCGATTATGATACGGATCATACAAGTGGGACAAAGGTAGTCAGTAAGGACATCTTTTAATGTCTGTAATCGTGGGTGTATCAAGATGGGGCATCGATATACCAGAGTAGACTAGCGTATAGCTTCTCGACCCATACAGATGGGCGATGGATGATCCCATATCCATTGGTGTTTGACATCAGAGATGATATACAGGTGCTCAGTGGAGACTAGGTACACTGGACGAACTCGCCGAGAACTCCTAGATGGTATTATACCTCACGTTAGATGGCAGTTCTCTGGTGACACTGGTACAGGTTAGTCTGTCGACCCGAAATCATCATAGAGTCTTGTGTGATTCCCACCGTGCTTTGATTTCCACCTTACCATGTTCAAGAGGACATGCAAAACGGTGGTTTTTGGGTACAGTCCCGAGTTACATGGAGGCAATGAGCGATAGGAGGGGATTTCGTCTGTCCCGGTATTGGGGGTTGATGTTGCGCTGTGCTCGTTTGGCTATAACAGGAAAGTCCCTGACCAGGGCTGTTTATGAGATTTACCGATAAGTGTTATAAGTAGTTTCTCGACCCGTTATGAGCCTCATATCGGCACGACTTATCGAGTTATTGGGGTATGACGTTTACCACCTCCAGACGAGATATACGACATATCAGATGAAGAGACCGGACTGTACGGTAGTGTTACTGATTGGATTCGCAGGAGTATGAGCAGGCATGCTTGTTGATCTTCTGATCGCTCAATATCCGGGTGGCCGTTACGTTTAGCAGACTGCTTGCGGCTTGTGGGTGTTTGATATGATCATCACCTACTGTCGGCGTATTAACGAGTCTTTAGAGTCCTACACAGAGGTTTCCTGGTTCATGCGAAACAAAGTAGGAGCACATATGAGATATATACGGGACCGAAATTAATGCGCGTATGTGATACCGCATTCTATTCTTGCGATTTGTGATATCGGTCGGTTATATGTGATATAACCAGTGTTTCCCCAATCAAAGCAAAGCTCTGTTCAAATTCCAAGATTTGAAATGAAGCGACGTTTCCTTTTCCAATAAAGAGCAAAGCTCTGTATTAAAAATCTAAAGTAAAAAATTGAAGCAACGCTTTAGATTCTACGCGCTGCACGCCACGTGTCAAAAGCAGACACACCAGCGTCAGGAGCGCTGCGCCCTAGGCAGCACGCCCTCAATCAGAGCAAAGCTCTACTCCAAAATTTGAAATTTAAATTAAAGCAACGCTTCAGATCCAGCGCTAGCGCAGTTGCGCTGCGCTCTCCGCTGCGCGCCACGTATCAAACACGGGTGCGCTAGCGCAGTTGCGCTGTGCTCTGCACTGCGCACCACGTGCAAAGCACGGGTGCGCCAGCGCTGGAACCTAAAAGCTCCCCAACCGTCAGATCAAAAATCTAATAATAATGATAAATGATTAATTAATCAGAAACTAAATTCTGTTAAGGAAAGATTTCTCAAAATCTTTCCAAATAACAAGATTGTGCTCTGTAAATCAGAGCACCGTTGGATCAATGATCCAATGGTAAATAACAATTACCAAAAGACAGAATAAGTTCTGTTATGGAAATATTTTCTCAATCTTGTTAAAAACAAGAAGATTGCCTTCTATAAAACAGAAGCCCTAGGATCAAAGATCCAATGGTGGGGAAATATTCCCAAATCAATCAGAGAAAGATCTCGTAAAATTGATTTAACAAATTATTTGGCCCTATATAAAGGACCCTAGACTTCAAGTCTAAGACACACACACAAAGAGGGAGAACACAAAAAAAAGAGAAAGAGAAACCCTCTGCAAACTTTGAGAAAAAGAAGAGCGAGCTCTTAGAAAAAAGAAGATCATTTCTTTATATTTAAGGTAAAGAACTATGTTCTTGAATAACAGAGATGAATCCATCTCATAAAAAAGAAGAACCATCTTCTAAAAAGATCATAGATCTATAAAAAGACCAAGGTCTTTTGATTTAAAAGAAAAGATCAAAAAGATCTAATCATAAAAAGACTAAAAGAAGTATTTTACTTCATTCAGAGATCTTTTGATCTATAAAGGCAGAGCCTTTTATAAAAAAAACAAGAACTTTTGTTCTTTGATCTTGAGGCAAAGCCTCCTTAGAAGAACATAAATTTGTTCTTTGATCTTAAAATTGATCGGTTGCGCTTTGCGCTAATGAATAGTGCCTTGCATTCATGAACTGCGCCCTTGCGCTCCTTGGACCGGCGCTCAGCGCCAAAACATGCCACGTGTCAACCATAGACACTACTTGCGCTTTGCGCTCCTGAAACAGAGCTCTGCGCTCATGGGCTGGCGCTTAGCGCCAAGCGCCACGTGTCACTCACTGGTGCACCCACAAACTAAGCGCGACACGTGTCCTCCTCGTGTGCGCTATCTAACAGAAGCGCAATGCGCTCTTTCCTTGGCGCAAAGCGCCTGACGCGCCACGTGGCGCACTGTCAGAACACAATTTGTTCTGATAAATGCTATGCATTCAATACAAGACAAAAATTGTCAGGATCTAATGCTCAGCATTATTAAAAGGGCCGAGCCCAAATAAAGGCTCAATAACCAGAACAATAAAATGTTCAACTCATATCAACTGAGCCCATATGCTCATAAACCTTCAAACAGACTATAGTCCCAAATTGGACTATAGATCCCCAAATCAATTTTGCTTCAAGGGTACATCTCTGAACTCCTCTGATATTTGTCATTGTAATCCTTAAACGTCTTCAGAGAGATGACGGGTCCTGACAGCCATACATTCCACGGACTATGATGTCCTTAATCTTGACTGTGAGGTCTTTAAACTCACGGACTATGATGTCCTTAACCTTGACCGTGGGGTCTTTAAACTAACGGACTATGATGTCCTTAACCTTGACTGTGAGGTCTTTAAACTCACGGACTATGATGTCCTTAACCATGACCGGGATGTCTTTAAACTAACGATGAACCACTATGTCCCTAAACTGGAAACCGACCGAAATGTCCCTAAACTAAACAATAGAGCCCAAATGCTATCTTGTTGGATCTAAATGATCCTGTTAAGTTGATCTCAGTCTAGAAATTAGACTAACGTATCCTTAACACACGTTTAAATTGATTTTAGTCCCAAATGAGACTAACGTATCCTTAAGCCAAAACCCAAAACCCAAATCTAAGAAGATACGGATTTGGACTAATCCACGCCCTACGGACGACAACATAAATTAGTCTCCGTATACAATCCACAGGCAACCAAAAACAAAACAAACACCCACGACACGAAGTGACCATCTGAAGAAGGAGAAAATTGTTACCGCGATACGGTAGCGTAATTAACTGCGCCTGCAGGGAAGAGCGTCCCCACAATCAAAAACACCTCAAACGAGGGGGAATCTGACGAAGTCTGCTACATCGGCCGCATCCGTTTAAACCTTCGATACACGGTGCCATAAATCAACTTGGCATCTTCGGAGAGGTGGACGGATAGCACCAATTAGCATCTGCCCCGAATTTCAGGCAAGACGAACCTGCGCGGTCGCGTCTCCTTGTCCAGCGGTAAACAGATTCTGGCACGCCCGGTAGGACCTTTACCTCTTTCCACTCCACATTTCATGTGTCGTGTTCGCGAACGAATCGCGGTTTGATATGGTTGCATGTGGATTTGAGATACTTAGATTTGGTGCCTCGCTCAGTGCAAGATCAATGGCTTCAAACTACACTAACTGCAACTGCAACTCTCGCTCCATCCCATCCGGAGGAGTGACTTACGGGCCCCAAGCGGCCTCCATCTTCGCTATGCCGGTGGAACAGGTGACTCAGGCCACCACTGGGCTAATCTTTGGGACTATGCTCCCACCGATGAGCTTCAATACCCTAATGTCATCGCAAGAAGCTCCGAAGAAGTCGATTTTTGATCGGCTTACAACTACCATGGCCCCTCTTAACGGGTCGCCCAAGTCCAATGCCTCAGTTTTCAGCAAACTGGGCCAAAGCTCAAGTGGGCCCATGAAAAAGCCCGCGATACCTGAAGCGGCCATCCCGAAGCGGATAGCCATTCCTACTCCATGCGAAGTCGCGAAGGCTACTTCCCCTGTTTGAAAGTCGGCCTTCGCAAGACTGACTATCCCCTCTCAACAGACGTCAGTCTTCGACCGGTTAACTCCAATAACAGCCTCTCCTCGAAATAGGGGGCATGACAAGGCCATCCTCATAGCCGAACCAACACCATCTGCGCGAAATGCTCGCCGTCGTCACTGGCGCCGAGTACGGAAGGCTGGGGGCAGCTCTCCGTCTGCATTTACTCCACCAGCTCCAACGGCGGAGATTGATACTGCTGTTCCAACCGGGAACAGCTTTGAATTGCTGAACAAGGTGCGCAGGAACTCTCCTACTGCCGTACTGAAAAAATCTCCTCCACCCATGGAGAATGTTACAGAAAAGAAGCCGGAGCGGTCCCCTCAGCGGCTGTCCTCCAAAATTTACAAGGTCTGACGACAGGTTCAAGACTCAGTAATTGATCAAGATTACTCTTGCCAACCCAAAAAGCTCAAAGCTCAGCAAGAAAAGAGCCATCTTAAGGTACCGCAGAAAATGTCATCCGTCTGGGTGCCCACTGCAACGGCTCCCTCAACGTCAACCGCTCAAAAGAGAAGGAGGCCAGAGAAAGCCACTGTAACTATGGCAAACCGCAAAGACGCTGAGCCCAAACGCCCCAAGTCTGGGGGCATAACGATGTCTACTGTTTACATGGCTTCCAGAAAAGAGGAAAGACGCACTTCGACGGGCCACCGACCGCTCACCCGATCGATAACAAAAGCTTAGGAGCAACA
The DNA here is from genome assembly GCA_030015575.1 of Agapanthus africanus. Classification (NCBI taxonomy): domain Eukaryota; kingdom Viridiplantae; phylum Streptophyta; class Magnoliopsida; order Asparagales; family Amaryllidaceae; genus Agapanthus; species Agapanthus africanus. The sequence goes on from CM057342.1 coordinate 135,847,230, forward strand.
GCAGCAGAAGCTTCAAGGGATGCTGACTGCGATGGCCGCACTCATCGGACCAAAAGAAAGCCCGGAGGCGTCATCGGAACAACGTCACGAACAAGAAAACGATGCCGACTTCCTACGCAGAGTCCTTGAAAAGAAGGACAGAGAAGCTGCAGAATAAGCTGCCAACATAAAATGAATGGCGCTTCTCTTCCAAGACATGGTCGGGATGGTGTTACAGTCGGATCCTCCAGCTGAAGACCCTCCGATCATTATTGAAGACGACAGAGGGGAGACATCGAACCCTCCTCCGGCTCTTTCAGCAGCCAAAGAGGAAATCATTTCCAAAGCCACGCTCGATGATTATATAGCTCAACAAATACGAGCTCACCGAGCGAACGAAGCGGCTGCCCAAGTTGTTAAAATTGGGCGACCATATCCGGGCTGGTATGACCAAATAAGTTACCCGTCAGGATACATGATCCCTAAATTCCACGTATATAAGGGGACGGGAAATCCACACCAGCACATTGCCCAATTTAGGGCTCTTTGCGGCAATACTGGAGGTGATGATAAATTTCTACTCCGCCAGTTCGTCGGTAGTTTAGCAGACACAGCTTTTGAATGGTACTCGAAGCTTCCCGACGACTCCGTCAAAACTTTTGCGGAGATAGAGCTGTTATTTATGCAAAGATTCGCGAGCGCTAGCGAGCGTGCCCCAATAACCGTACTAATTAACGCCAGGGTAAAGCTGAGCGAGACATGGGTTCAATACGCGATACGATGGCGGAATCTGTGGTCGAAATGCGAACAGCGTATCGAAGAAGCGCCGGCGATAGGCATGTTCGTGGGCACTCTTGATCCGCAGTGACCATCTCCCAGTACATGATGTTCTTCAAGCCGACCACGTTCCAAGCCCTGATTGACAAGCTGGCCCAAATGGACCAGATGGGTCATAGACCGTCTCCTCTAAAGACGGATCTTCGGGATGAAAAGGGGAAAGGAAAAGCAACTTTTGTCGCCAATACTCAACAACAGCCGAGCAACTTAAAGCCGGTTGTTCGCCAAAATAATATGCGTCCATGCCCATCCCTCGAGGAGAGACTAGGATGCCCTTACTCGTTTCTCCAGGATAAAACGAGGAGACTGTTCGAGCTGGCAGTGCGCAACAAGCTCATAAATTTGCCGGATCCAAAACGTCCGTTGTAGCCGGGCGATCTCAAAAATCCTAATTACTGCCCTTACCATCAGGCGGTAAGCCATCCAATCGAAGATTGCTTCATTTTCAAAGGCTGGATTGAGGACCAATACCAACAAGGCAAGTTCGCGTTATCCAAAAACTGGAAGGTGAAACTGCCGCAACCTCACGTCCCTAAAAAGGTGGACACGCCGGGGGCATCGTGCTCTTTTATAGAAGAAACTCCGTGGGAGGTCACCCTTTCAGCCAAAACTAAAATAATGCTGAAGGATCTCCAAATGTGCCCGGCAATCAGGTGGAAAAATCCACTGGAGCCCGAGGTCATTAATGGGATGCTGAAACCACGCCCAACACCGAGAATTGATAGCAGTGGGCAAAACACCCAGGCACAGCCGTCAAAGTCTTCAAAGAAAAAGAAGAAGACCAAAAAGCTCGTGCAGTTTGATGACAAGCGCACGGATCTGCGAAAACATATTGACGCACTGGAATAATATGATCTGAAGGCGCAGACCCCAGTCACATTCCGAGAATTCCTCAGCCACGTCCTTAAGGACGGAGATGATGACAAAGACTCGTCGGATGAACCTGAGGATTTTGTGGCAAGCTGCCATATGATCTCTCACTCGTCGATAGACAGTGAGGAAGCTCCTGACGCAGAGAATCCGGGGGAAGATCCCGAGCCGGAACTTCTAGGACCATCAGACGAAATGATTGACGCATTCCTGAACGAAACCCGTCTAAAAAGCAAAGCTGATCGGGAGCGCGGGATGGCCATATTTGAAAAGGCTAAATGCCGGCGACTGGACAAAAGGGTCGAAACACTCACACCAGATCAAAGTACATCCGCCGTAAATAAAAGCAGGATCAAGACAAGGAAGCGATTCGCCAAAGCCATAACGATGGGGATGAAGCTGCCCTTTTTCAGAGAAAATTCTCCTGGTGGTATATATCTTGATGAAGCAGACATACATCCTAATTTCTGCTTGTATCATCAGAAGATCGCACATCCTACTGAAGACTGCAACTCCTTTAAGTGTTGGTGGCAAGGGTATGTCGCTCACAGGTAACACTTCAAGAGGACAAAGCGTGAAGCTCGTAGACAGCGGAAAAATGCGACAGATGAGCATAAAAGAATTGCCGGCAATTGTCATAGGGTTGATCCCGGGGGATCGCGAGTTCTCACCTTCGGGAGCGACTCCGACGAAAAAATAGCCCTCGGCCCTCTCTTCGAGGAATCCATCTCTGAAACGAAAGAACTAAGGAGTTGCGATAACATTCAGCCGCGCAATCGCACGCTACCCGGAAAGAATCTCAGACTCGCAAAAAGGGATCGAACAAAAAGGATAAGGGGAAGGGAAAATCAACCTTCGTCGCTAACGCTCAACCACAACTGAGTGGCTCGAGACCGGTTGCTCGTCATAGCAACAAGTCGCGATCCCTCGATGAGAAGTTGAAACGTCCTTACTCATTTCCCAGAGATAAAATAAGGAGACTGTTCGAATTGGCAGTGACCAACGGGCTCATCACGCTGCCAGATCCAAAACATCCGTCGCAACCGGGTGACGTTAACAATCCTAATTACTGCCCTTACCACCGAGTATTGGGCCATCCGATCGAAAACAGCTACGTCTTCAAAAACTGGGTTGAAGACCCATACCAGCAGGGCAAGTTCGCGCTGTCCGAAAACTGGAAGGTGAGCCCGCCACAACCACATGCTCCGAAAAAGATGGATATGCCGGGGGCATCATGCTCATTCATAGGAAAAGACCCATGGACCGAAAAGTCCGTAAACTAGATATTCGCCTCAAATATGGCAACAATGGACCACTATGTCCTAAAACTGGCTGTGGACCGAAATGTCCCTAAACTAACAATGGACCGCAATGTCCTAAAACTTGCAACTGACCAAGATGCCTATAAACTATTACGGACTGCGACATCTCCAGGCTGACGTGATATAAAAAAACGGTATGTCCATAAGCGAAATGGGCATGGATGAAAACCCGAAAGGGCTCCGTGAGTAAAAACAGCAGGGCTACCGGCGAGTTTTGTGAAAACCCGAAAGGGCGCAATCTCGTTAAAAAAAAGGTATGTCCATAAGCGAAATGGGCATGGATGAAAACCCGAAAGGGCTCCGTGAGTAAAAACAGCAGGGCTACCGGCGAGTTTTGTGAAAACCAGAAAGGGCGGAACCTCGTTAAAAAAACGGTATGTCCATAAGCGAAATGGGCACGGATGAAAACCCGAAAGGGCTCCGTGAGTAAAAACAGCAGGGCTACCTGCGAGTTTTGTGAAAATCCGAAAGGGCGCAATCTCGTTAAAAGACACTTGCAAGGTCCTCTCGACTTTGTAAGGAGAAACCGCCTGCGTGAGATCCTAACGACTCACAAGGGAGCAACACACTTAGGGATCCCCACGATCCTTAGGGAGAAATTACGCTTGCAAGATCCTCACAACTCGTAAGGAGAACTCTCTTATGAGACCCTCACGGCTCATAAGATTCAAAGGTCTTAAGCTACAGGGATCTGAACATGTTTTTAAGCGGCAACCACAACCTCCAATACTGCCCTACAAGCAGCTCAACGCCGACCCTTGTATACAATCCATGGGCGTGAATAAACATTTCCCTACCAAAGTCCCATCCGTGACTAGGGATATGTCTATGTCACGACCCGAGAGTTTCGACTCGTGACCGGCACTTAACCACGCAACGTCTACAGGCGTAACGCAGCTAAGTAAGCCGAACCCAGAAATCAAAACCAATAAATAAAGAGTGATTAAAACATTTTTGTAAAAACAGTCATACATGTCTGAAAAGCTTCCATTTATTTAGTAGAAATCCTTTTAAGTTCAAGAGTTATAACTTTTACAATTTTGGCAACATTTCCATTCTTAACATTTGTCCCGCAAGTCGGGTAAAAGCAAGGTGTGGCCGAAATAATAAGTGAAATGAAGAAGCATCACAATATAATATACGACGCCGTAGCGAAGAGTACACAGTAAAGCAAGGACAATATCATAAATGGTAAGACTGCATAACATAAAGTCGGCTCACATGCGAGCTCGACACCAGAATATAAGATCATACATATCGTCCTCACAACTGTCTCTAAGTCAATACAGAAAGGTAGATGGAGAATACTAGATACATCAATATACAACTGAAAGATAACAGATACCGTACAAAACCCACCTATCAGCAAAAGGCTATCTCGCCTCAAAAGGGTATCTGTGCCAAAAGATGCGGTAAACAGCCAGCCGTGACTACTCCCAAGGGCAACCTGCAAATACTGTGGCACAACGGGGGTGAGTTGCCAACTCGTGAATAAAGATAACATATAAAGGTGATCGCGAGCATGCACATATAGCGTGGCTCTACTAATGCCAGCAGATGATATCAATGCATGCCAAACAGTGGATGCAATAGTAATGCAAGTACTTTATCAGGTAAACGCTACAGGATGAGATATATAGTAGTCAATACTGAGTATGGGATAAATAACATCTACATGGACTGTGTCAACATAGAAAACAATAAGCGATGCCTCAGACTGCACCCAATCCCAAATACACTCAGGCGCCGGCACACCCATCGGCCCTCAAATCCTGTATATCTCAGAAGAATCATGAGTGCCCAACATCGGCACCCCAAAATATCATAAAATACTCGTGTCCAGCATCGACACGCAAATCCTCGTATCTCGGCTCCGTCAGTCCGGATCGGCCCACGGGGTCCGTCTGCGGTATCGGCCCTCGGCCCCGGCAGTACGGATCATCCCGCAACCATCTCTCGACTCTGGTCAGTATCCTCCGGACAACTGCCAGGTCCAACCAATCACCGGTAGGTACTCGCCCGCCTCCAGGCTCAATCGGCAAAACCCATCGATCATCTCGCCGAGGGGAACCATACCGGGCCCACCACGAACCCGCAAACGGAACATCCACTCCTCGAATCGGGTTTCAAGCACACGTCTCAGCACTGAGAAAACGCGTGGTGGACACACCAAAATATCATATCACGAGGTACAGGGTTTTTCAAAATAGTGCATCTTTTCTTAAATACTTCCACGGTCCTCAAAACCAGAAATCGCATGAAATCCAACACCAATAAGTAAATCCAATGCGAGGTACAATGTAAATCAATCCATGGTATGAACATGAGGGGAAAACCGCTTTTAAAAATAGTTTCCGTTTTTAAAGATGTCACGCGGCTCCCAATTTCCAGGAAATCACCACCAATCATATGTAAGATAAACTACATCAATATAATCAGGGTAGTTCTACAGTGAGTGTGGCATGGCAATTACTAACGGTGTGTGTGTAGCATGCAAATAGTGCCCGTGCAACATAGACCGTTAGTAATAGTGCGGTGTTCTATCAGTTCTAAGCATATATATATAAACACAGCAGGGAATGCAATATGCGATGACAGTCTATGGGGTACATGCAACATATAATAATAAAGTCCTATCAGCCCTGACGCATAACGCCATGCGGGCGATATCCCCGTAGATGTGAAATCTACTCACCGTGTCTCGCGCTAAGTGTATCCAACCACTTGCTTGCCCTTCTTCGCAGCGTCCGTCTCACTGGCCTGCGAACCTAGAATCACATAACATATATCACACATAAGCTCAATTTCACAGAAACGCGACATTACGGTCCAACTAGAAACCCGTGTCGCAAACCAATCGCGCGTGTGCGCGATACGCTAAAACGTGTGATCACGCGCCTGAAACTACCCCGACGCGTCGCGATACGCAAAAAAACCCCAAACCTACTCACGTATCACGCGTGTCGCGAAAGTTTAGAAAAACGGCAAAATAGGTATTTGGTCCCAGATTTCTATACAGAACTAGATTTACAAAACTATATATATAACAACACCCTACACACTAGCAGACACCTACAGGACCAAACACCACCCCAAACCCTACCCATCTGGCCGCAATTTGCGGCCAGAAAGAGAAAATCGGCGACCTACTGTAGCAGTTAGGGGGTCGGGTTAAAGCTAGGGTATCAGCACATCTCCACTATACTGCAGTCTTCCCAATTTCATTCTGAACTCACCGGGTCAATAGCAGTTCCAGAAAACTCAAATTTTGCACAAATACAATAAATTGCATCAATTAGGGAAACTAGTGGTATTTTAGTGTAATTGGGGTTAAACTAGGTTAATATGGCCTCAATAACTCACTAACAACCTACTGAAACCATAACACATCACATTAGCACAAAGTTCCCACTAAACACCCCATATCACACTAAAACGCACTAAAAACCATTAACCGATGCAAAACTACACTAACTAAGCAAGCCAGGGAGTAAGTTTAGGAAATATACCTCACACTTAACCCTAGGGAGCTGCAGGAAGATGAAGAAGTGAAGGGAAGGGGCTGCACTTGATGTTGTTGCTGTTGGTGCTCACTGCTGCTGCTGCTGAACTTTGCTGCTGCTGCTGCTGCTGATTGCCTGCTGCTGTTGCTGCTGCTATGCTGCTTGGTGCTGGGGTTCTGGAGCTGAGGTAAGTGTGTGTGTGTGAGTGTGTGGGTGTTTGAGAGAAAAACAAAGAAATGAGAGGAAACACCCAAGGTCCAATTGTCAACCCTCCTCTCTCTCTCTTCATTAATGGCAAGCATGGCTTGAGCCATGATGCCCTCCTCTCTTTCTCTCTCACAAGTCAACACCCACTACAATTTCAAATTAAGTAACCTTTAATTAACTAATTAAACTTGATTAAAACCCAAAAGGCTTAATCCTCAAGATTAACCCACCATGGTCACTTAACATGGTAAAAACTCATTTAAAAACCCTAGTTTACATGCACATGTGTGTGCAAGCCTAGGAAAATTTTAGAAAAATATTTATTAAATTAGGAAAAATATTTGAAACACAATTTGGTAAACTTTTTATTAAAACCCATTATTTAAATATATTTAGTCACAAAACAAATCCTAAGGTGTTACAATCTCTCCCCCTTAAAGAAATTCATCCTCGAATTTCAAAAATCTAACTACACGTACCTTCAAAAAGATGGGGATACGTCTTCATCATCTCGCTTTCGGTCTCCCAAGTGACCTCCTCACGGTTCTGGCCACGCCAAAGTACCTTGACTGATGGAATGTCCTTCGATCTCAACCTCTTCACTTGTCGATCCAAAATCATCACCGGCTGCTCTGCATAGGAAAGGTCGCGCTCCAGTTGGATCGTCGGGTGCTGAATCGCGTGCGAAGGATCATGAAGATATCTGCGGAGCATCGAGACATGAAACACGGGGTGCACATCTGGAAAGCTGGGCGGAAGGGCTAAACGGTAGGCTACTGTACCAACACGCTCGAGGATCTCGAAGGGGCCCACATACCTGGGACTGAGCTTCCCCTTCTTCCCAAACCTCATCACACCTTTCATCGGGGAGACCCTCAAGAAAACATGATCACCAACAGAAAACTCAAGTCTGCGTCGCCGACGGTCCGCATAAGATCTCTGCCTACTCTGGGCTGCTCTCATCCTATCGCGAATCAACTGGATCTTCGCTGTCGTCTCCTCAATGATCTATGGCCCTAAGATACTGCTCTCACTGAGCTCTGTCCAACAAGTGGGCGACCTGCATCTCCTTCCATAAAGAGCCTCAAACGGTGCCATCTGAATGGTCTCCTGGTAGCTGTTATTGTAGGAGAACTCTACTAAGGGTAAGTGATGATCCCATCTACCTCCGAAATCCAATACACAAGCTCTGAGCATGTCCTTGAGAGTCTGAATCGTCCGCTCTGACTGTCCGTCGGTCTGCGGATGAAAAGCTGTGCTGAAACTCAAACGAGTGCCCAAAGCCTCCTGAAGCCTCTGCCATAGTCTACTGGTAAATTAGGTGCCTCTGTCGGACACAATACATGTCGGGACTCCGTGTAGTCGCACTACCTCATCAATGTAGATCTGGGCATACTGAGTAAATCCGAAAGTCGTCTTCACCGGTAGGAAGTGAGCCGCTTTCGTCAAACGATCCACGATCACCCAGATGGAGTCATACCCCCGACCAGTCCTGGGTAGTCCCACAATGAAGTCCATCGAAATCTGTTCCCATTTCCACTCCGGAATGGGTAACGGTTGTAGCTCTCCTGCGGGCCTCTGGTGTTCAGCCTTGACTTGCTGACAAGTCAGGCATCTCGACACAAAATCTGCGATGTCCCTCTTCATTCCGTCCCACCAGTAAACACCTCTCATATCATGATACATCTTGGTGGAACCAGGATGGACGCTATATACCGATCGATGTGCCTCCTCAAGAATCTCGCGCCTCAGTCCCTCAGCATCAGGTACGCACAGTCTGACTCCAAATCGTAGTAACCCCTGATCATCGATCACGAACTCGGAAAATCTGTCCTGTCCAATCTGTGCCATGATCTCTGAACATCGGTCATCACTGAGCTGTGCCTCACGTATACGATCGATCAACTGTGGGCGGGCACGGACATGCGCTATCTGTCCTCCAATCGGCGTGAACTCGAACTGTATCCGGCTGTCGCATAATATCTGCCAGTCCGCGGATGACTGCCCCTGTACTGCGCTCAAATAAGATAAACTACCCCCGGGCCTCCTACTCAAAGCATCCGCCACTACATTTGCCTTGCCCGGGTGATATAAGATCTCGCAGTCATAATCCTTCACTAACTCCATCCATCGGCGCTGTCGAAGGTTCAGATCCCGCTGCTGGAATATGTATTTCAGACTTTTGTGATCCGTGAATATCTGGCACGACTCGCCGTATAGGTAATGTCGCCAGATCTTAAGTGCAAAGACCACTGCTGCCATCTCCAAATCGTGAGTGGGGTAGTTCTGCTCATGCTTCTTCAATTGTCGCGAGGCATACGCGATCACCCTGTCATGCTGCATCAGAACACACCCTAGCCCCACTCGAGAGGCATCACTAAAGACCACAAATCCGCCCGATCCGGAAGGTAAAGATAACACCGGTGCCGTCGTCAGCCGTGTCCGTAACTGCTGGAAACTGTGCTCGCACTCCTCCGTCCAAACGAAAGGAACTCCCTTCCGGGTCAACCCGGTCAACGGTGTAGCAATACGGGAGAAGTCCTGCACAAAACGTCTATAGTAACCGGCCAACCCCAAAAAGCTGCGAATCTCCGTCACCGATGTGGGTCTGGGCCAACGCTGAACGGTCTCGATCTTCCTCGGGTCTACACATATACCATCTCGTGAAATCACATGCCCCAAGAAATCTACGCTGTCCAACCAAAAAGCACACTTGGAGAATTTCGCATAGAGCTGGTGCTCCCTCAAGGTCCGCAATGTAATCCGCAAGTGCTGCTCGTGCTCCTCACTACTCCGGGAATACACCAAGATATCATCAATGAAGACTATGATGAACAGATCCAAGTATGGCCGGAAAATACGGTTCATCAAGTCCATGAAGGCTGCTGGCGCATTGGTGAGTCCGAACGACATCACCAAAAACTCGTAATGGCCGTAGCGTGTAGGGAAAGCTGTCCTGGGAATGTCCTCCTGTCGAACCCGCAGCTGATGATAGCCCGATCGTAAATCGATCCTCGAAAAGTACCCTGCCCCCTGAAGCTGGTCGAACAAATCGTCGATACGCGGCAAAGGATAACTGTTCCGCACTGTCACCCTGTTCAGCTGGCGGTAGTCGATACACAGACGCAAACTGCCATCTTTCTTCTTAACGAACAGGACTGGAGCACCCCAAGGAGAAACACTGGGTCGAATAAGTCCCTTGTCCAGCAAATCTTGCAACTGACCCTTCAATTCCCTAAGTTCCGCCGGGGCCATCCGATAAGGCGGTATGGAAATAGGCCCCGAGCCAGGAACCAAATCAATACAGAAAGAAATGTCGCGCTCGGGCGGCAACCCTGGAAGCTCGGCAGGGAACACATCAGGAAACTCGCTAACAACCGGAACCTGATCCAATGGAACCTCTGTAGCGCGAGCATCGCAAACATAGGCGAGAAATCCCTGGCATCCCTTCCTCAAAAGCTGTCCAGCGCGAAAAGAAGAAATCACCCTGTGAGGGGTGGCACTACGGTCCCCCAACACAACAAAAACCGACTCGCCGGGGAAACAGAATCTAACTGTCTTCTCGCGGCAGTCCACAGAAGCATAGCACGTGGCTAACCAATCCATGCCCAAAAGAACGTCGAAGTCCAACATCTCCAGAAGGATCAAGTCGACAGGCAACTCTCTCTCGCCAATACAGACGATACAGGATCGGAACACGTGCCTAGCAACAAACGACTCTCCCACAGGAGTGGTCACCACAAGCGGCTGATCAAGCAAGCCGGACTCTCTACCCAAACTCGGCACAAAGTGTGTGGATACGTACGAGTGTGTGGATCCGGGATCGAACAATACATGTGCATCAACTGAACATACAGGAAGGATACCTGAAACCACCGCATTGGACGCCTGCGCGTCCTGATGTATCAAAGCAAAGACCCGTTCCTGTCCACCACCTGTAACTGACTGCCCTCTGCCTCGGTCATCTCGTCCTCTCTGAGCAACTCCTCCACGCCCACGACCTCTCTGTGCGTGAGTCTGGCGCGGAGCAACGGTAGGTACAACGGGCAACACCCTCTGGGGTGGTGAAGGTGGTAAAGTAACATGCGGTGCTGCCGCCTCCCTCCGGTGTGTCTCTGGACAATCTCGAACGAGGTGAAGTAGGCTGCCACATCTGAAGCAACCCCGCGGCGACTGCTGACTTTCCTGAGGATACGAACTAAACATCCGACCTCGTCCCGAATCTCTGCTACTCCTCGTACCAGAACGATACCTGTCGCGGCGTCTGAATGACTGCCTCCGTGCGGAAATACTGGTACGAACTCTCTTCGGCTCTGGAACTACCGAAGTCTCAGCAAGGTGCTCCTCCACTACTAGGGCTGCATCTACAGCTGCTGCATAGGTCTCATAGTGCTGCGCGCTGATCGCGAGGAACAGTGGTGTAAGCAAGCCTCGAACAAATCTCCTGACTCGCAACTCCTCGGTAGCCACTAAATATAGGGCGTAGACTGCTAGCTCTGTAAACAGCACGTCATACTCTGCCACTGTCATCCCTGGCGTCTGGCGCAAGGACTCAAATCTGCGTGCTCGGGCATCCCTAACACTCTGGGGAAGGAAACGGGCTAGAAATATGGTCACGAACTCCGTCTAGGTCATAGGAGGAAGACCTGCTGCTCTGCCCTTCTCAACTGAATCACACCACTTCTGCGCAAGACCTTCCAGGCGAAAGCTCGCAAACTCGACCCATCTCGTATCTGCGCATCTGAGGGAACGGCATATACGGGCCATCCTGTCGATGAAAGACTGTGGGTCCTCGGCTGTATCGGTGCCTGTGAAGACCGGAGGCTTCAGCCTCATGAACTCTGATAGCGATACTGTAATCACCTCCGTGGCTGCAGGGGCAACTGGCTGTGCGGTAGGTACCATCGCGGTCGCAGGAACAGGTGGAGCTACCTCTGGTCGCTGCGCTCGAAGCGTCTCAACTAGCGATCCTATCATCTGGCGCATCTCCTGCATGCTAGATCCCACCGTCTGGCGCATCTCCTGCATACCAGCCCCTAACGTGGCGATCTGATCTGTCACGGCAGGAACAGCCTGCTCGGGTACAACGGGTGCACTGCCCGGATCAGTCCTCGTCTCGGACGAGTCAACACGAATCTCGGCCCTCGCGGCCGCTCTCTGTGCCCTCGTAGTCTTAGGCGGCATAATGGCTGAAAGAAAATTTGGATTCGATAAGAATACGGAAATCGAATCGCAAGAACATATGTAATCAAGGAGGAATTTAAATCAACAAGTCCTAAGGTCGCGTAGGCGGAGTACCGTGTCGTGAGTATGCCGCGGAACATACACACGCTACGCTACCCTGCTGCAGCTACCTACTCCATCATACCAGGGTCATCCTACACTCCGAAGGTAAAACCTACGCTCTGATACCAACTTTGTCACGACCCGAGAGTTTCGACTCGTGACCGGCACTTAACCACGCAATGTCTACAGGCGTAACGCAGCTAAGTAAGCCGAACCCAGAAATCAAAACCAATAAATAAAGAGTGATTAAAACATTTTTGTAAAAACAATCATACATGTCTGAAAAGCTTCCATTTATTTAGTAGAAATCCTTTTAAGTTCAAGAGTTATAACTTTTACAATTTTGGCAACATTTCCATTCTTAACATTTGTCCCGCAAGTCGGGTAAAAGCAAGGTGTGGCCGAAATAATAAGTTAAATGAATAAGCATCACAATATAATATACGACGCCGTAGCGAAGAGTACACAGTAAAGCAAGGACAATATCACAAATGGTAAGACTGCATAACATAAAGTCGGCTCACATGCGAGCTCGACACCAGAATATAAGATCATACATATCGTCCTCACAACTGTCTCTAAGTCAATACAGAAAGGTAGATGGAGAATACTAGATACATCAATATACAACTGAAAGATAACAGATACCGTACAAAACCCACCTATCAGCAAAAGGCTATCTCGCCTCAAAAGGGTATCTGTGCCAAAAGATGCGGTAAACAGCCAGCCGTGACTACTCCCAAGGGCAACCTGCAAATACTGTGGCACAACGGGGGTGAGTTGCCAACTCGTGAATAGAGATAACATATAAAGGTGATCGCGAGCATGCACATATAGCGTGGCTCTACTAATGCCAGCAGATGATATCAATGCATGCCAAACAGTGGATGCAATAGTAATGCAAGTACTTTATCAGGTAAACGCTACAGGATGAGATATATAGTAGTCAATACTGAGTATGGGATAAATAACATCTACATGGACTGTGTCAACATGGAAAACAATAAGCGATGCCTCAGACTGCACCCAATCCCAAATACACTCAGGCGCCGGCACACCCATCGGCCCTCAAATCCTGTATATCTCAGAAGAATCACGAGTGCCCAACATCGGCACCCCAAAATATCATAAAATACTCGTGTCCAGCATCGACACGCAAATCCTCGTATCTCGGCTCCGTCAGTCCGGATCGGCCCACGGGGTCCGTCTGCGGTATCGGCCCTCGGCCCCGGCAGTACGGATCATCCCGCAACCATCTCTCGACTCTGGTCAGTATCCTCCGGACAACTGCCAGGTCCAACCAATCACCGGTAGGTACTCGCCCGCCTCCAGGCTCAATCGGCAAAACCCATCGATCATCTCGCCGAGGGGAACCATACCGGGCCCACCACGAACCCGCAAACGGAACATCCACTCCTCGAATCGGGTTTCAAGCACACGTCTCAGCACCGAGAAAACGCGTGGTGGACACACCAAAATATCATATCACGAGGTACAGGGTTTTTCAAAATAGTGCATCTTTTCTTAAATACTTCCACGGTCCTCAAAACCAGAAATCGCATGAAATCCAACACCAATAAGTAAATCCAATGCGAGGTACAATGTAAATCAATCCATGGTATGAACATGAGGGGAAAACCGCTTTTAAAAATAGTTTCCGTTTTTAAAGATGTCATGCGGCTCCCAATTTCCAGGAAATCACCACCAATCATATGTAAGATAAACTACATCAATATAATCAGGGTAGTTCTACAGTGAGTGTGGCATGGCAATTACTAACGGTGTGTGTGTAGCATGCAAATAGTGCCCGTGCAACATAGACCGTTAGTAATAGTGCGGTGTTCTATCAGTTCTAAGCATATATATATAAACACAGTAGGGAATGCAATATGCGATGACAGTCTATGGGGTACATGCAACATATAATAATAAAGTCCTATCAGCCCTGACGCATAACGCCATGCGGGCGATATCCCCGTAGATGTGAAATCTACTCACCGTGTCTCGCGCTAAGTGTATCCAACCACTTGCTTGCCCTTCTTCGCAGCGTCCGTCTCACTGGCCTGCGAACCTAGAATCACATAACATATATCACACATAAGCTCAATTTCACAGAAACGCGACATTACGGTCCAACTAGAAACCCGTGTCGCAAACCAATCGCGCGTGTGCGCGATACGCTAAAACGTGTGATCACGCGCCTGAAACTACCCCGACGCGTCGCGATACGCAAAAAAACCCCAAACCTACTCACGTATCACGCGTGTCGCGAAGGTTTAGAAAAACGGCAAAATAGGTATTTGGTCCCAGATTTCTATACAGAACTAGATTTACAAAACTATATATATAACAACACCCTACACACTAGCAGACACCTACAGGACCAAACACCACCCCAAACCCTACCCATCTGGCCGCAATTTGCGGCCAGAAAGAGAAAATCGGCGGCCTACTGTAGCAGTTAGGGGGTCGGGTTAAAGCTAGGGTATCAGCACATCTCCACTATACTGCAGTCTTCCCAATTTCATTCTGAACTCACCGGGTCAATAGCAGTTCCAGAAAACTCAAATTTTGCACAAATACGATAAATTGCATCAATTAGGGAAACTAGTGGTATTTTAGTGTAATTGGGGTTAAACTAGGTTAATATGGCCTCAATAACTCACTAACAACCTACTGAAACCATAACACATCACATTAGCACAAAGTTCCCACTAAACACCCCATATCACACTAAAACGCATTAAAAACCATTAACCGATGCAAAACTACACTAACTAAGCAAGCCAGGGAGTAAGTTTAGGAAATATACCTCACACTTAACCCTAGGGAGCTGCAGGAAGATGAAGAAGTGAAGGGAAGGGGCTGCACTTGATGTTGTTGCTGTTGGTGCTCACTGCTGCTGCTGCTGAACTTTGCTGCTGCTGCTGCTGCTGATTGCCTGCTGCTGTTGCTGCTGCTATGCTGCTTGGTGCTGGGGTTCTGGAGCTGAGGTAAGTGTGTGTGTGTGAGTGTGTGGGTGTTTGAGAGAAAAACAAAGAAATGAGAGGAAACACCCAAGGTCCAATTGTCAACCCTCCTCTCTCTCTCTTCATTAATGGCAAGCATGGCTTGAGCCATGATGCCCTCCTCTCTCTCTCTCACAAGTCAACACCCACTACAATTTCAAATTAAGTAACCTTTAATTAACTAATTAAACTTGATTAAAACCCAAAAGGCTTAATCCTCAAGATTAACCCACCATGGTCACTTAACATGGTAAAAACTCATTTAAAAACCCTAGTTTACATGCACATGTGTGTGCAAGCCTAGGAAAATTTTAGAAAAATATTTATTAAATTAGGAAAAATATTTGAAACACAATTTGGTAAACTTTTTATTAAAACCCATTATTTAAATACATTTAGTCACAAAACAAATCCTAAGGTGTTACAGTCTACACGGTGAACAACCCTTATAAGTCCTCTCGACTTATGAGGAGAAAACACTCTTATAAGATCCTTACGACTTATAAAAGAACATACGCTTAGGAGTCCTCACGACCCCTAAGTAGAAAATACACCTACGAGATCCTCATGTCTCGTAGGGAGAAACACCTTTATGAGACCCTTACGGCTCATGAAGTTAAAAGCCTTAGCCGATGGGATCCTCACCCTGTTTGCTAAGCCACCTTTTTTCGACGTCGGCAGAGGCAAATGATGATTCGCTCATGGCAATATCTCAGTTGTAGCGATGCTGATGCCTAAATCGGTATTAAATTCCAAGTCCTTTCATGGCAAATGATGATTCGCTCCTGACAATATTCCAGTCGCAGCGATGCTGATGCTAAGATTGGCATCAGATTCCAAGTTCCACACTCGCGATAAAAAGATCAGCGAGCCAAAAATGCATATGAAATAGCCGAAATGATGGGGCAACTTGCAACGAAATCAGCAAGTAAAAATGTATGCATGCCAAATAGCCGAAATGATTGGGCAACTCGCAATAAAAAGCAGCGAGTAAAAATAAAAACAAATAACCGAAATGATTGGACACAGCGAAAAATAGCCGAAATGATTGGGCAATCGCAATCTTCGCGATATAAAAGCTGAAATGATAGAGCATCGCAGAAAGAAATAAAAAAATGAAATGAAAATTACGCCCTACAGGTGATATCACATCGATCCATGTATACAATCCGGGGGCACAAACAAAGAAGGAATCACGCCTTCCCCCCCCAGGTTCCATCCGAAAGAGAGCCAAGTCTCAACGGTCACATCTGCATCCCAGAAGACCAACAACAGCGTTCTTCCTCCAACAAGATGTAGACGCAACACCAACAACGGAGCCATGGCAAAGTCCCTAGTTCCAAGCCTCGACGGTTAACCAACAACCTAGAGACAACCGCGACATTCATCTTGATACAGCAGATGCAATGTCAACAACGGCGTTCCTTCGCAATCCAGCAGGATGCAGACGCAACGTCAAAACAAAGCGGAGTGACGGCAAAATCCCAACTCCACCTCAGCATTCGTCTCGTTACAAAGGACGCAACGTCAACAAAAGACCTCACGGTCAGAGCAAAGCGGAGTGATGGCAAAATCCCAACTCCACCTCAGCATTCGTCTCGATACAGCAGACGCAACATCACCAAAAGGAGCCACGGCAAAATCCCTAGTTCCAAACCCCGATGGTTCACCAGCAACCGAGAGACAACTGCGACCCTCGTCTCGATACAGCAGACGATATGTCACTACAGCGTCCTTCCTCAAACAGGATTCGGACACGTCAAAGCAAACAAAACGAAGGCCAAATTCCTAACTTCAGGGTCTTAGTGGCAACTTATATAAAACCTGAAAGACTATCGGAGATCATCCCACACCAGCGCGGAGTGGTCACCACCTCGACGTTCGCCTCAATACAACAGACGATATGTCACTACAGCGTTCTTCCTCCAATAGGATTCGGACATGCCAAAGCAAGCGAAGCAAAGGCCAAATTCTTAGTTTCAGGGTCTTGATGGCAATTCATATAAAACCTGAAAGACCATCGGAGCTGTAACAACTCCAATTTTGTATACCAAAAATTTGCTTTAAATATAGTGTATACTTGGAGTATTGATGTTGCTGGAAACAATTTAAGTATCTATTTACTTACAATAATTACAAGAAGGAGCTTGTAGCTCATTGGTAATACCTTGCACTGCTGAACCAAGCCACCAGAGTTTGAATCCCATGCCCCACATAATTTTTATATCATTTTGTTTTAATTTTTTCTTAGAAGTCAAACGGTCAAACAGCCATAACTCACAATTTATTGCAAATTATAAAAAAAAATAAAGTATACCAAAATTCCCCCCAGACAAAACCCCACCCACCGAGACCCGACTCGGCCGAATCGGCCGGCGCCGCCGGTCGGCCGAGTCGTCAACACGAAAAAGTTTCGTGTTGACTTGGTCAACCTCCCTGCATACTCCATTTTCTCTGTACTGTTACAAAATTCTCATTAAACCTCTTTTAATCCCAGATTTAATGAATTTTTAATGAATTTTACATTTTTTAAAAAATATTTTTTAATCCTAACCCTAACCCTAGCCTAGCCCTATATAAAGACCCCTATCCTCTATCATTTCACCTCACCATTCTAAGTCCACTCTTCCAAATTCTCGAGAACTCGGTGCAAAGGGCGAGAAGCGAAGCGCTGCCGAAACCGACGACGGATTCCGGCGACCGGATCAGAACCTTCGCGACGTTTTCGACACATCGACAACCACCACCTTCTTTAGCCCCCTTAGCTTGTCCAAACCCGTAAGTCCCATCTCTTCTATCTCTCTTTCCGTAATGTAAAAATACGACTTTTTGGAACCCGACGGAAATCGGACAAACCGATTTCCGATTCGGTTTTTCTATAAATTTCCACTTGTCACCTAATACATAACACATACCCATATTCATGTTGACTATTAATCACCCATAAACTAATTTAAACAAACTTTCTCACATGAAATGATAAGTTCTTTGCAAAACCGTATTCTTTTCATAAAAATATCATGAAGTTCATTTTTCTTAGTTTAATTAATTCCCTCACTCCTAAATAGGTTTATCTTGATCACTAAACTTGTAGAAATCAATTTGAATGAAATTTCACACATGAAATGATAACGTTTTCGAATACCGTATTCTTGCGTTATAATACTTTTAAGTTTAATATGTCATGTTTTACCTTTAAACTTCATCAAAACTTAAAATAAGTCACAAAGTAATGACCCACCTATACACACACAAATATAACCCTAATTGATATATGTCAAAATATAGAATACGAAATTACAGGACTTTTCATTAAAATACCCTAATCTTTATAACCTTTATTGAAAGGTTTAAGTTGTAAACATTTCTAAATAAAATCTTTTAATAAAATGAAAGCACGATTGGTCATGGACATCGATCGTTTATCTAAACTGTCTTGTGGTGTCTAGGCAAGTGTGTCTAAGGCTAGTGGTTTTTAATTAGGCCCACGACTGTGGATCCTTCCCACTTACCAGGCACTTACCTAGTCGCAATTGACGATGAAGAGACGATTTAAGGCTTCTAATGACTCATCGTTTAGACCTTAGAAATAGGGTAGTTGGCTTAGGAAACCCTAATAACTAAAATACGGAAAACTATACTCTTTTGCAAATAAATACCCTATATTTATAAAACCGTTTTCCTAAATGAAAAGTATTTATAAAACCTAAGCAAAGTGCCGCTACAACCCACCTTTGGGGATCCTATTAGGGATAGTACGGTTCATCGTGCACCCGCAGGCTAGTAGTGCGAGATTCAGACCTCCGCAAGGAGCATTCGGTCTCGAAAGGTTTAAAATACGATATTTAAGGAAAATGAGATTTTTTGAAAATAAAATATTCATTTAAAAATTATTCATGTGTTTATAGATATATAATTATCATTTAAACACCTATTTTATCATAAGATAAAGTTTCCACCTTTTTCTAAAAATAAAAGATTAAAAGTTACATTAAAGTACCATGAAATTCTAATAAAACAATTAATATTTTTATTAGGATATATTCACTAGAATAACACAAATAAAATTCACATTCATTATATTTATAAAGATGAATAATAAATACTTGAGGTATATTTTGAAAACTATACAAAAGTACTTTTTACAGAAAACCCCCTCAAGTTTTACAAATTACAATAAGGCCCCTAACTAATATTGAACTTCAAATTATCTTTCTTTTAGTCTGACTCGGGTTAGAGTTTGACTATTTCTGACTTGAATATGATTCAAGTCAGTCTAGATTCTTTTATATTCCAACACAACTTGAATACATGAATCTCTGAATCCAGTTAACAATATATTCATTTTGACTGAATCAAATCATGGATATTCATCCATTATCCTGATATTCCATTTACCTGATTATACAGTTACAACATGTTTACTGATATCATGGTTTTGGTCAGTCACTCAACTTACATATTCCAATACTACAATACTGTTAAAACACTACGGGGTTTTAACGGGTAGATTGGTACGGAAGGAGTTAAATGTGGCATGAGGTGGTCAGATTAAGACACCTAACCTGAATCCTATTGCTGTTGTACCGTGGCATAACGATTTCTTATACTTTCCTTTTGCCCTGATCTCTAGCATATAGAGATCCCCCTTGTGTACACTGGCATCCTTCTGTACCAAGCTACAAACAACAGCGTTAACTCAATATTCCATAATATTCAACAATGTAATACTTTAGAAAATAATTTTACACTGTCTTTCTAATTTCTTCTTATTCTTTGGGACTTACCGAGCGACCTGTTCGCTGACGACATTCTGTTTCCTTCTTCTTTGAATGTCGTCAGGTGCGTTGGACCAAGCTGAGATCGAGCCCACCGGTGAAGATTTGGAGCAGTTCCAGGAAGATCCAGAGCTCTAGATATTGTAGCTTGTTCTTTCCAGTATTTCCATTTATTGTTATGCCACTGTTTAGGCATTGCTTTTCATTTCAGATGTATTTTCTTTTCATGCATTGTACAAAGAATGTTATTAATAAAAGTTGTTGTTGTTTCTATATCTTTCGTCTCTTGTGATTTACTTTATATTGCTTAGCTACGCTTAGCGTATGTACTTCTGAGTACATACGTAGCGGACCTTGTCGCGTCCACTTCGCCGTACACTGGGAAGCGGAGCGTGACAGGAGCTCACACCAGCACGGAGTGGTCACCACCTTGACATTCATCTCGATACAGCAGACGAAATGTCACTACAGCGTCCTTCCTCCAACAGGATTCGGACACGCCAAAAAAATGAAGCGAAGGCCAAATTTTTAGCTTCAGGGTCTTGACGGTAACTCATATAAATCCTGAAAGACCATCGGAGATCATCTCACACCAGCGCGGAGTGGTCACCACCTCGACGTTCGTCTCGATACAGCAGATGGGGTGTCACTACAGCGTCCTTCCTTCAACAGGATTCGGACACACCAAAGTAAACGAAGCAAAAGCCAAGTTCCTAGCTTGAGGGACTTGACGGTAACTCATATAAAACCCGAAAGACCACCAGAGATCACCCCACACCAGCGCGGAGTTGTCACCACCTCGACGTTCGTCTCGATACAGCAGACAAGATGTCACTAAGAGCGTTCTTCCTCCATCAAGATCCAGACGCGACAATGAAACAACGGAGCTATGGCAAAATCCCTAGTTCCAAACCTCGATGGTTCACCAGCAACCTAGAGACAACCGCGACATTCGTCCCGATATAGCAGACGCAATGCCAGCAAACAAAGCAAAGGCCAAATTCCTAGCTTCAAGGTCTTGACGGTAACTCATATAAAACCCGAAAGACCACCAGAGATCACCCCACACCAGCGCGGAGTGGTCACCACCTTGACATTCATCTCGATACAGCAGACGAAATGTCACTACTGCGTCCTTCCTCCAACAGGATTCGGACATGACAAAACAAACGAAGCAAAGGCCAAATTCCTAGCTTCAGGGTCTTGACGGCAACTCATATAAAGCCTGAAGACAATCGGAGATCATCTCGCACCAGCGCGGAGTGGTCACCACCCCGACATTCGTCTCGGTACAGCAGACGAGACGTTACCACAGCGTTCTCCCTCCAGCAGGATTCGGACGCGATAATCAAACAACGAAGCCACGGCAAAATCCCTGGTTCCAAACCTCGACGGTTCACCAGCAACCTAGAGACAACCGCGACATTCGTCTCGATACAGCAGATGCAATGCCAACAAACGAAGCGAAGGCCAAATTCCTAGCTTCAAAGTCTTGACGGCAACTCATATAAAACCCGAAAGACTATCGGAGATCATCCCACACCAGCGTGGAGTGGTTATGACTCATCGGGGCTCTCTAAATTGAGCCTAACATCAAGTAAAAAGCGGCATGGCAAAATTCCTAACGCTTGCTCTTCCGACGGTCAAACTGCCTAGGAGGATTGCTTCAAGACGTCTTGTTCAGCCCCCGAAGGGATCAGAGACATGACATCCGCAAGGTTACTCGAACAGCAAGGTTGCCTATCGAGGGATACATCAGCCAACGTGACGGTACGACGGACAAAACCCTAGTACCACAGACCCTGACGGACCTCTGTCGCAAAGAGCAGAGGTTAACTGTGACGTTAGGATATTCTTGCGAGAAATGCTCGATTCGTCTCGACTCGTGAGGAAAAGCCTTAGGCAGCGGGGATTAAAAAACCTGTTTTCTAAGCACTAGGGCCCTGCAAGTCGGTCCAAAACGGACTCTTGCATACTATTCACAGACCAAACTCTCCAAAATCGAATCTCGACAAGGAGGGAAACAACCACTTACGAGTCCTCTCGACTGGTAAGAGGGAAAATTCTCTAGTGAGATCCTTACGACTCTCAAGAGAAAACGCACTTAGAAGTCCTCACGACCCCTAAGGAGAAAATACACCTATGAGATCCTCTCGACTCGTGGGGAGAAAAGTCTTTATGAGACCCTCACGGCTCATAAATTTGAAAAGTCTTAAGTGGCAGATCCAAACCCTGTTTCCTAAGCCATCGATGCCCTACAAGGAGGTCAAGATAGACTATCTGCAGGCCGCACTCTCCGATGTCGAACATCGACAAGGAGGGAAACAATCACTTATGAGCCTCTCGACTTGTAAGGAAGAAAATTCTCTTGTGAGAGCCTTACGACTCTCAAGAGAAAACGCACTTAGGAGTCCTCACGACCCCTAAAGAGAAAATACACCTACGAGATCCTCTCGACTCGTAGGGATAAAAGTCTTTATGAGACCCTCACGGCTCATAAAGTTGAAAAGCCTTAGGTAGCAGATCTGAACCTGCTTCCTAAGCCATCACTACTCCTCGAAGTATTCAAGACGGAATGTTCTATATCACCAACAGGCTACGCTTACTTAAGGAATATGCCAATAACAAAGCAGAAAATAAAAGGAAGGAGGCAAACGATTTGTCATTCATACTCGGAAAATTCTTACATCAATAAAGACAATAAACAAAAGCAGCATTATTGAAATGTTTACAAGGGTATAACCTCGGATCCATGGCATGGATTGAGGAAGTCGAAAGTAAGGCCGTCTAGAGTCTTTCTGGCCTTTCTGACCATTCTCGTGTGCATCCTCTCGCGCTCACGTGTGTCAAGATCTTCGGCAATGCCCTCCATCCTTTGATAAGCAGCAATTATCATTGTCTGTTGAAAAATTTGATGCAAAATATCAATGAGGCTATCTCGCCGTTTCTTCGAGATCAGCCCCGACAGATACACTGAATGCACCTTGTTTTCGGCGTCATCCAGCACAATAAGCGGCATGGCCTCGTGAAACCCCGGAAGTGCTCTCCAAATTGCTCCCAGTACGACTTTCAAAAGAGCAGAACGGCGAGGAAGCAACCAACCAACGCGTGCATACAGACGACCCATAATCTCCGCACACTGGGCATCTGTAAACTCTTGGTTTTGGTGACGGCCCAGTACGCGGATATCCTCATAAGTAATGAACTCGTTCAGACTGTATAAATGAACAGCCATAGTGCCTGAAAGAAACATCACTGGAAGATTAGCAATGAGGAAAAAGAAACACAAGGAGTTAAACTCCTCGAGAGCAATGCTCTGTAGACAGGAGTGACACCTGTCAAAATCGGTTATGGGGAGAATTTAAGGAAATTCCCCGAAAACGCTGAGACTCTTGTTCTAAGAAGACATAACCCATCAAAAATAAAATTTCATTTTTGATCTTCAAGATCCATGAACAAACTTTTAAAAGTTCTTCTATATGATTTGAAATGGGCAAAGCTCCAATAATGATTAAGAAATCATAAATAAAAACCTTTTAGAGGGCAAAGCTCTATTAATGGAACCCTAAAAGGGTTCTCTTTAGATCAAAGATCTATGAAGAGCAAAGCTCTGTTAATGGGTAAAACCCAAGTTTATTATAAGTTTTTAAACTTTACCTAAGTTTTGACAGAGTTTTACTCCTGAAAAGTTCTTAAATTGAAGAGCAATGCTCTGAATAAGAGAAAATTCTTAAGAAGAAGATGGGAATCATCTAAGGGACCAAATGTCCTATTTATAGGCATTCAGAGTCGTTTCAACTTCCAAAAAGTTGATCCAACTACCGCTGTACTCACGCTTGTGCCACGTAAGTGCAACGGTAGGGGGCATTTGTTTCCCCAATCAGAGCAAAGCACTGTTCAAATTCCAAGATTTGAAAAAAGCGACACTTCCTTTTCCAATAAAGAGCAAAGCTCTGTATTAAAAATCTAAAGTAAAAAATTGAAGCAACGCTTCAGATTCTGCGCGCTGCGCGCCACGTGTCAAAAGTAGACACACCAGCGCCAAGAGCGCTGCGCCCTAGGCAGCATGCCCTCAATCAGAGCAAAGTTCTGCTCCAAAACTTGAAATTTAAATTGAAGCAACGCTTCAGATCCAGCGCTCTGCGCTGCGCCCCATGTGTCTAACACAGGTGCGCTAGCACAGTTGCGCTGCACTCTGTGCTGCGCGTCACGTGTCAAACACAGGTGCGCAAGCACAGTTGCGCTGCGCTCTACGCTGCACGCTATTTGTCAGACACAGGTGCGCTAGCGCAGTTGCGCTGCGCTCTGAGCAGCGCACCATATGCAAAGCACGGGTGCGCCGGCGCTGGAACCTAAAAGCTCCCCAACCGTCAGATCAAAAATCTAATAATAATGATAAATCATTAATTAATCAGAAACTAAATTCTGTTAAGGAAAGATTCCTCAAAATCTTTCCAAATTACAAGATTGTGCTCTGTAAATCAGAGCACCGTTAGATCAATGATCCAATGGTAAATAAAAATTACCAAAAGACAGAATAAGTTCTGTTATGGAAAGATTTTCTCAATCTTATTAAAAACAAGAAGATTGCCTTCTGTAAAACAGAAGCCCTAGGATCAAAGATCCAATGGTGGGGAAACATTCCCAAATCAATTAGAGAAAGATCTCTTAAAACAGATTTAACAAATCATTTGGCCCTATGTAAAGGACCCTGGACTTCAAGTCTAAGACACACACACAAAGAGGGAGAACACAAAAAGAGAGAGAGAGAGAGAGAGAAACCCTCTGCAAATTTTGAGAAAAAGAAGAGCGAGCTCTTAGAAAAAAGAAGATCATTTCTTCATATTTAAGGTAAAGAACTATGTTCTTGAATAACAGAGATGAATCCATCTCATAAAAAAGAAGAACCATCTTCTAAAAAGATCATAGATCGATAAAAAGACCAAGGTCTTTTGATTTAAAAGAAAAGATCAAAAAGATCTAATCATAAAAAGACTAAAAGAAGTATTTTACTTCATTCAGAGATCTTTTGATCTATAAAGGCAGAGCCTTTTATAAAAAAAACAAGAACTTTTGTTCTTTGATCTTGAGGCAAAGCCTCCTTAGAAGAACATAAATTTGTGTTTTGATCTTAAAATTGATCAGATGCGCTTTGCGCTAATGAATAGTGCCTTGCATTCATGAACTGCGCCCTTGCGCTCCTTGGACAGGCGCTCAGCGCCAAAACATGCCACGTGTCAACCATAGACACTACTTGCGCTTTGCGCTCCTTAAACAGAGCTCTGCGCTCATGGGCTGGCGCTCAGCGCCAAGCGTGCCACGTGTCACTCACTGGCGCACCCACAAACTAGAGCAGCGCGCTCATAAATTAAAAGCACAATGCGCCAACAAACTAGTGCTTAGCGCTAAGCGCGACACGTGTCCTCCTCGTGTGCGCTATCTAACAGAAGCGCAATGCGCTCTTTCCTTGGCGCAAAGCGCTTGACGCGCCACGTGGCACACTGTCAGAACACAATTTGTTCTGATAAATGCTATGCATTCAATACAAGACAAAAATTGTCAGGATCTAATGCTCAGCATTATTAAAAGGGCCGAGCGCAAGTAAAGGCTCAATAGCCAGAACAATAAAATATTCAACTCATATCAACTGAGCCCATATGCTCATAAACCTTCAAACAGACTTTATTCCCAAATTGGACTATAGATCCCCAAATCAATTTTGCTTCAAGAGTACATCTCTGAACTCCTCTGATATTTGTCGTTGTAATCCTTAAACGTCTTCAGAGAGGTGACAGGTCCCGACAGCCATACATTCCACGGACTATGATGTCCTTAATCTTGACTGTGAGGTCTTTAAACTCACGGACTATGATGTCCTTAACCTTGACCGTGTGGTCTTTAAACTCATGGACTATGATGTCCTTAACCTTGACCGTGGGGTCTTTAAACTCACGGACTATGATATCCTTAACCTTGACAGTGAGATCTTTAAACTCACGGACTATGATGTCCTTAACCTTGACCGGGATGTCTTTAAACTAACGATGGACCACTATGTCCCTAAACTGGAAACCGACCGAAATGTCCCTAAACTAAACAATAGAGCCCAAATGCTATCTTGTTGGATCTAAATGATCCTGTTAAGTTGATCTCAGTCTAGAAATTAGACTAACGTATCCTTCACACACGTTTAAGTTGATCTTAGTCCCAAATGAGACTAACGTATCATTAAACCAAAACCCCAAACCTAAATCTAAGAAGATACGGATTTGGAATAATCCACGCCCTACGGGCGACAACATAAATTAGTCTCCGTATACAATCCACGGGCAACCAAAAACAAAACAAATACCCACGACACGAAGTGACCATCTGGAGAAGGAGAAAGTTGTTACCGCAATGCGGTAGCGTAATTAACTACGCCTCCAGGGAAAAGCGTCCCCACAATCAAAAACCCCTCAAACGAAGGGGAATCTGACGAAGTCTGCTACATCGGCCGCATCCGTTTAAACCTTCGATACACGGTGCCATAAATCAACTTGGCATTTTCGGAGAGGTGGACGGATAGCACCAATTAGCATCTGCCCCAAATTTCAGGCAAGACGAACCTGCGCGGTCGCGTCTCCGTGTCCGGCGGTAAACAACCGGGTTATCGGATCAAGTGTTGATTCGATAAGTTATTGCATTTGATATTATTCGGTTATATGTGATATAGCCGGATTATTAAATCAAGTGTTGATTTAATAATTTAATGTATAATTGTATATTTGATATACTAGATTGCATTAATTAATATTTGCTCACTTAAACTTTTCTTTTTTCCCACAAGTGTGCATTAGTATATATGTGATATATATTAGTGTATATTTTATTGTGTCATGCTCTGATACCACTGTTGGGTTCCCTAGGTCGGCAGTAAGGTTTCGGGAGGTATCGTCTATACCGTTTTCAAATTTTTGTCGTTCTAAATAAACCTCGTTTTCCCAGGGCGTAACCCCGTTAACACCTTTCTAGACACCTACTTGATCGGCTAATTGTAATGTGTAAAACTCTCTCAAGGGTAACTCTTACTCGCAGTGGGTATCGGGATCCAACTATCTCATAGAAGGTATGCAATCTCATTGCAAATTTCAACACTTGAATTTCCCGATAATATTTTACCCCTAGCGTCTTATGACCTTGACGGAGGCCAAACTACCCATAGGGCGCTAGTCAAGTTCAACCCATTTATTTCTTGATTGAATTAGACTCACCCGCATGACCCTTGACAGAGGCCAAACTACGCCGTACAAATACCCTAATCCAATCGCATCTCATGCTACAGATAAGTACTAGTTAGCTACCGCACACTACGCCTTGACGGAGGCCAAACTACCGTAGCACGAATACTAAGTAGTATTTATCTGAAATGACGGAGGACTATGACAGGTTTTTAAGAAAACCCTTTGCGTAATAAACTTGATATCGTTATAGAATCGAATGATTTTGAAAAGTAGTGTTTTTTAAACTTTTACTAGTTTTGCTAAAGAGGTCACTCACGGTGTAGGGATCTCGGCTCTTTCCTCATCGAATGAGGTGCAGGATATTTCACAAATACCACTATGCAAACCAAAAACTATAGAAGCAATCAAAAGACAAACCGACGGTTGTAGCATGTGCCAGTTATTGCTAAAGAGGTCACTCCCGGTGAAGGGATCTCGGCTCTTTCGTTATCGAATAAGATGTTGGATATTCTACAAGGAATACCGCTATGTAAAGCAACAACCAGAGCTATCTGTTTTAGAAAATTCTATTCCACGACATCATTAAGTTTATTTTCTTTCATTAATCACATTAATGAATGTCCCATCATTTAAGTTACCTAAGCATCACAGATAAATACAACGTACGCTTATGCCATCCGCATTCGCCTCGATGTCCCGTCATGCACCGTTAGGTTAGGTAACTAACGGCAGAGCGGGGCAGGGCTAGCATGGGTGAAAAACATAAGCAACGTCTATATAATATATCATATATACTATATATAGTATCTATCTCATCATATCAAGTGATCACATCACAGAATATCGCAGCAGAAATCAACATATAAAATATTGGATATACTAGGATTTCCTGGTTTTATATTAAGCCTGTATAAAACACGGATTCCACGGTCGTGATGAATAGCCAAACCCACATCCCTAGACCCCTACGAGAGCGGCAAGCAACCCTACCAATTCTTAGAGTTAGGAGACCTGGTCTTGATGTCTCGAGATGATCTCCCACTGGACTCTAGAACCCGGTTACTTATGCTCCTCTCCTTGGGTCTATCCTAATGCGGAAAAGTAAATAATATACATCAACGGTGACATCTTTCTCAACCCGGAAGTGCCCCAATAAAAGAATATTACATATAAGTTTTTACTTGAATGAAAATGAAAAATTCCCATCTCACATAAAAAAAAACAGCTATTCAAACACGACGATCCAATATAACATATCCCAGCAAAACATAACATCACATGTCACCAACGTAAGTAAATATGCGTATCCCAATTGTCGTTGACCTGTAGCACCGAAACCGGTGATACACAACATATTACACTTACGGTCGCAGAAAAGAAAATGAAAAGCTATAACAATTGGAATCGTCACTGCCCTTAGACATCATAAATCCGGAATATCACATATTCTGGATTTCATGCCTAACAATGCAAATCTTACATTTAGGTCTCAACTATGAAAACACTTTTCAAAAGAAGTCGGGTAATTCAACAAGATTCTCGATTTCACCCGAGACCAAAATGTTAAGCTTGCACGCAACTAAATAGATTCCAATTATTGTATCACAATCACAGATAGCTAGACGAAGTTAAACTTTTCGATCGAATAATCAAGCACCCAAAATTTCCCAATAAGCTCAACACTTTAGTGAGTTCAAAAAGTACCCAGAAACTGTCACAGCTCCTATGAACCATCCGTAGAAAGGCCGACCCATGCCCCACTCATGTCGCCACGGAACTGCGGCAAACCCTAGGGTATACCGCGGTTTTGCGATCCAAAAAGTTGAGTTTGGGTATCGTTTTTCTAGAGGGTCCACAGAATCGCTTGCATGATTTTCTGAAAATTTTAAACTCGGAAAAAATCCAACTCTTAGAAAATTTCAGTGAGGGAAAATATGGATTATTGATATCCGTTCAAACTTTTTAACATCGTCTAAACATCTGTGATTGTGATACAATAATTGGAATCTATTTAGTTGGGTGCAAGTTTAACATTTCGGTCTCGGGTGAAATCGGAAATCTTGTTGAATTACTCGACTTCTTTTGAAAATTGTTTTCATAGTTGAGACCTAAATATAAGATTAGCATTGTTAGGCATGAAATCCATAATATGTAATATTCCGGGTATATGATGTCTAAGGGCAGTGACGATTCCAATTGTTGTAGTTTTTCACTTTCTTTTCTACGACCGTAAGTGTAATATGTGGTGTATCGCCGGTTTCGGTGCTATATGTCAACGACAATTGGGATACGCATATTTACTTATGTTGGTGACATGTTATGTGTTGCTGGGATATGTTATATTGGATCGTCGTGTTTGAATAGCCGGGGTTTTTATGTGAGATGAGAGTTTTTCATTTTCATTCATGTAAAAACTTGTATGTAATATTCTTTTATTGGGGCACTTCCGGGTTGAGGAAGATATCATCATTGATGTATATTATTTACTTTTTCACATTAGGATAGACCCAAGGAGGGAAGCACAAGTAACCAGGTTCTAGAGTCAAGTGGGAGACCATCTCGAGGTGTCGAGACCAGGTCTCCTAACTATAAGAATTGGTAGGGTTGTTTGCCGCTCTCGTAGGGGTCTTGGGATGTGCGTTTGGCTATTCATCACAACCGTGTAATCCATGTTTTATACAGGCTTAATATGAAACCCGGAAATCCTAGTATATCCAATATTTCATATGTTGATTTCTGCTGCGATATTCTGTGATGTGATCACTTGATATGATAAGATAGATACTGTATATAGTATATATAATATATTATATAGACGTTGCTTATGTTTTTCACCCGCGCTAGCCCTGCCCCACTCCGCTCTGCCGTTAGTTACCTAACCTAACGGTGCATAATGGGACATCGAGGCGAATGCGGAAGGCATAAGCGTACGATGTATTTATCTGTGATGCTTAGGTAACTTAAATGATGGGACATTCATTAATGTGATTAATGAAAGAAAATAAACGTAATGATGTTATGGAATCAAATTTTCAAAAACATGTAGCTCTAGTTGTTGCTTTGCATAGCGGTATTCCTTGTAGAATATCCAACACCTTATTCGATAAGGAAAGAGCCGAGATCCCTTCACCGGGAATGACCTCTTTAGCAATAACTGGCATATGCTAGAACCGTCGGTTTGTCTTTTGATTGCTTCTATAGTTTTTGGTTTGCATAGTGGTATTTGTGAAATATCATGCACCTCATTCGATGAGGAAAGAGCCGAGATCCCTTCACCGGGAGTGACCTCTTTAGCAAAACTAGTAAAAGTCTCAAAAACACTCCTTTTCAAAATCACTCGATTCTACAACGATATCAAGTTCATTACGCAAAGGGTTTTCTTAAAAATCTGTCGTAGCCCTCCGTCATTTCAGATAAGTACTACTTAGTATTCGTGCTACGGTAGTTTGGCCTCCGTCAAGAAATGAACGGGTCGTGCGGGTGGGTTTAATTCAATCAAGAAATGAACGGGTTGAACTTGACTAGCGCCCTATGGGTAGTTTGGCATCCGTCAAGGTCATAGGACGCTAGAGGTAAAATATTATCGGGAATTTCAAGTGTTGAAATTTGCAATGAGATTGCATACCTTCTATGAGATAGTTGGATCCCGATACCCACTGCGAGTAAGAGTTACTCTTGGGAGAGTTTTACACATTACAATTAGCCGATCTAGTAGGTGTCTAGAAAGGTGTTAACGGGGTTACGCCCCTGAGAAAACGAGGTTTATTTTAATTAAGTCCGTGCGAAAGCACGAGGAATCTCTCTCAAAGTACCGACACTGGCCTGGCTGAAAGATTGACGAACTTGTAGGGTTTAATTAATCCTGGCTAGTCTTTCCTTTTAGGGTTTGAAGGAAGATTTGATAAAAACAGTGGGAGCTATCCTGATTAGATAAAATAATAACCAATCTGATCTTGTAAGAGCATACGCTGAGTATTTTCTTCTCTCTCTCCAGGTGGCGACCATATTACGCCTTAATCAAGATAATAATATGGATGTATTGACCGAACCCGCTTGTTATACTGTGCTGGGGAATGTTGGTCCCGCTCCAACTTATAATTGTTATAAGACCGAACAGGAAATAGGGGATTACCAGGATTCTCGTACCGCCCAAACGAAGAAAGTGCATGATGATGCATCTTCTTTGGGTGTGTTCATTACAGAGAACTGTTTCTCAGTATCCTCTACGTCCTGGGTATGAGATACCGGGTCAGGATCCCACATATGTAATCTGTTATATAGGCTACAGATAAGTAGAGAACTGGGAATGGGTGATAAATGGTGCAATTGTTGCAGCCAATGTATTGGCAGTTATCACCCTGTATTACCAAATACATTGATTCTGAACGAATGTTATTAGATACCGAATCTGATATACAACATCATATCAGTCTCTTTATTTACTAAAGAAGGATATAATTTTGTATTTGTTGGATAATGTTTTGAACATTTCTTATATCAAGAGTTGATCGGATCAGGCATGTTATCTAATGGCATATACGTTCTAAATCAAACCACATTTCTTAACGTACAGAACACACAAAAGTGTAAGAGTTCAGAAATGAATGAATCTTTCTTGAGGAGTTGTAGACTAGGTCATATCAATGCGACCCGACTAGCTAAGTTACATTAAGATGCATATTTAAATCGGTTTGAATTTACATCTTGTGAAACTTGCCAGTCATGTCACAAAGATAAAATGACCATAGCTCCATTTACTGGAAACAGAGAAAGAGTTAGTGAACTTTTAAGATTGATACATGATGATGTATGTAGGTCTCCTGTCTACCCATGCAAGGACCGATTCTTTGTACTTCATTACATTCACTGATGATCTCTCAAGATACGGACATATGTTCCTGTTGGAACACAAGTCTGATCCTTTTGAGAAATTCAATGAATTTAAGTTAGAAGTAGAGAACCAAAAAGGATATAAGTATTATGTCCTTTGATGAGATCAGGGAGGAGAATACTTAAGCATGGAGATCCTGGACTATTCTAAAGGAGAATGAGATTCTCTCTCAGCATTACTCCTCAGTATACACCGCAGCACGTTGGTGCATCGGGACGGAGCATTCGCATCCTATTAGATATGGTGCGCTTTATGATGAGTACTACTGAGTTACTTATTTCCTTTTGGGGTTATGCGCTTGAGGAAGCTGCATACCTATTGAATTGGGTTCCAACCACATCAGGTGTCTACCACTCCATATGCGATATGGTACGGGAAGAGCCCATCTCTTAAGTAAGTTAAGATTTGGGATTGTCCGGCCTATACCAAAAGCAAAATCCGGACAAGCTCGAGGCAAGGTCATTTCTGTGGAAGTTTGTTGGATATCCCAAGCATTCGCAAGGGAATATCTTCTACGGCACCGAGGAAAAAAAGGTGTTTTATTTCTCGGCATGACCGCCTTTTTAGAAAAGGAATTTATTTTGGAAAGAAATTTGTGGTCATGATGTAGAACTGGAAGGAGTTCCAGCTACACAAACTGCAGCTGATGATTTGGTAGAACCGGAGGATTCAATAGCTCCCGACGAACCTCAGCCTCTCCGCCGATCTGGTAGGTTTCCTTATCCGCCTGAGAGATACTTCGGTTTTCTCAATGACAGTGGGAGCGAGAATTGCATCATGAGATGATGACCCAACTAGTTTCGAGCAGGCCATCAAGAGTGAGGACTTTGTAAGAATGGCTGGATGCTATGCGATCTGAGATGGAATCTATGTGCACCAACAAAGTATGGACTTTGGTTTCTATATCTGAAGGGTTAAACCCCCATCAGGAGCAAGTATATCTTGAGAAGATTACTTGGTATTGATGGAAAAGTTGAGACTTTCGAAGCTAGACATGTTGTAAAAGATTCTCGTCATCGACCAGGTATGGATTATGATGAAACCTTTTCTAGTGCCTATGCTTAAGTCCATCCGGATCCTACTTGCCATTGCTACATACCATGACTACGATATCTGGCGGTTAGGTGTCATAACTACTTTTCAAAATACTGATTTAGAAGAGAGCGTCTATAAGTACACAGCCAGAGGACTTCGTAGACAGCGGGAGCAGCGGAAACGTATGCAAGTTGCTTTACAGGTTAAAACAGGCATCGCGGAGTTGGAACAACTGTTTTGATGCGGTAGTCAAAGCGTTTGACTTCATCAAAATGGTAGATGAACCTTGTATATACAAAAAGGTAGTAGAGAGTAAGATGGTCTTCCTCGTATTGTACGTAGATGACATACTCTTGATAGGGAAAGTGTTTCCTATGCTACACTCGGTCAATCTTCTTTTATCACATTGATTCTCCATATAGGATCAAGGTGATACCTCCTAAATCCTGGATTTTGGATCTGTGAGATAGATCTAAGTGGATGTTAGGATTCTCACTAGGTGTAGTGAGTTGGTATCAATCGATCCTGAAAAGAATCACTGGATAGCTTCCAGGGTGGTAAGGTCGACTGAATGTCAGTCACAGGCATTGTCTTTACCCTCAGTGGAGGGACGGTATGTTGAAAGAGTTCCGGGCTAGATACCGTGACAAACTTGATGATAAAGGCTCGATACATCGCTACCAACGATACTACCAAAGAGGAAGTTTGAGTGTATTTAAGTTCATGAGATGAACTCTGTTCCTACCATTGTGTGACAATGGAGTTGTGGCTTGTGCCTAGGAACCCCCATCCCATCAGTGACCCAGACATATTCTAAGGCAGTATCACCTGATCATAGAGATGGTTGATTTCCAGGGAGATCGAGGTTAGGAGAGTAGACTCAGATGACAATACGGCGGATCCACTTATAAAGGCCTTTTCCCAGAGAGAGACTTTTATGGGATGGTTGAGTATGAGATACTACAACCACTGCTATATGATGTCCCTAGTGCAAATGGGAAATTGTTAGCTATATGTATGCCCTAGAGGCCATTACTGTATATGAGATGTATATTGTAGTGGATGCTTGGACATATATAGGGAGGACTTTTTTGCTCAACATGATAGTATGCTATCTGGTTGCACTTTATCTTAACATGTACACTGATTGTCTCTCTGTTACGTGTTGATAAAGCCCTTAGGATGTGTACTTGACTACCTGGATTATGATGTGGATCATACTAGTGGGATAAAGGTAGTCGGTAAGTACATCCTTTAATGTCCCTAGTCATGAGTGTATCGAGATGGGGCATCGATATACCAGAGTAAACTAGCGTATAGCTTCTCGGCCCATATAGATGGGCGATGGATGATCCCATATCCATTAGTGTTTGACATCAGAGATGATATACGGGTGCTCAGTGGAGACTGGGTACACTGGACGGACTCGCCGAGAACTCTTAGATGGTATTATACCTCATGTCAGATGGCAGTTCTCTGGTGACACTGGTACAGATTAGTCTGTCGATCCGAGATCATCATAGAGTCTTATGTGATTCCCACTGTGCTTTGATTTTCACCTTACCACATTCAAGAGGATATGCAAAACGGTGGTTTTTGGGTACAGTCCCGAGTCACATAGAGGCAATGAGAGATAGGAGGGGATTTCCTCTCTTCCGGTATTGGGGGTTGATGTTGCACTGTACTTGATTGGCTATAACAGGAAAGTCCCTGGCCAGGGCTGTTTATGAGATTTACTGGTAAGTGTTATCAGTAATTTCTTGACCCGTTATGAGCCTCATATCGGCATGACTTATCGAGTTATTGGGGTCTGACGTTTACCACCCCCAGACGAGATATGCGACATATCAGATGAAGGGACCAGACTGTACGGTAATGTTACTGATTGGATTCGTAGGAGTATGAGCAGGCATGCTTGTTGATCTTCTGATCGCTCAATATCCGGGTGGCCATTATGTTTAGCAGACCGCTTGCGCCTTGTGGGTGCTTGATATGATCATCACCTACTGCCGGCGTATTGACGAGTCTTTAGAGTCCTACACACAGGTTTCCTGGTTCATGCGAAATGAAGTAAGAGCACATAAGAGATATGTGCGGGACCGAGATTAATGCGCGTATGTGATACCGTATTCGATTCTCATGATTTGTGACATCGATCGGTTATATGTGATATAGCCGGGTTATCGGATCAAGTGTTGATTCGATAAGTTGTTGCATTTGATATTAGTCGGTTATATGTGATATAGCCGGGTTATTAAATCAAGTGTTGATTTAATAATTTAATGTATAATTGTATATTTGATATACTAGATTGCATTAACTAATATTAGCTTACTTAAACTTTTCTTTTTCTCACAAGTGTGCATTAGTATATATGTGATATATATTAGTGTATATTTTATTGTGTCATGCTTAATGCCACATGCTACATTGGTGCATGAGACTCACACCATACTAATAATAATGTGAGGGTTTATATTTATTTAAGTAAATCAAAATTAGTGTTAATTAGTCACATGCTTCGAAGCCTGGAGAAGCTTGTAGCATCTTTGACTAAGTCCACTACTTTTGTTTTACTTGTAGATATTTATTAACCTAACCATTATTGTTAGCCATGATTTAATCTCTACATGGGTTAGTGTATGTCACTAACTCACCCATGGTTGTTATTCTCACCTCATTAGTTCATTCCCATCTCTTCTCTTCTCTTCATCTTTTTCATCCTTGAGAAAAAGCTTTCTAGATTTTGGAAAAGTGAGAAAATATTGTGAGAAAAATAAATCTAAAGTGAGCCCATTTCCTACTTCATCATCCTCTACTACTATCCATTTAGTTTAGAGTGTTTGCTTCACTAATTTCACAATTAGTGAAGAGTTGGCATGAGCTTGAGTCTCCTCGACGTAGATCATCTTCGGCCTCGAAGACTTCGAGCAAGCTTGTTCATTTCTCCGGGAGAACCCTTTCTAGAGTTCGGGTGTTCATGACTTGCAATGAAGGGACTACTACATGGAGCATTAGAAGTGAAGGACCAGTCTACAAAGGCTATATTCCTCATTCACTTAGATGTTAAGATATTAACATTGCTTGTTTGTTTAAATCTCTAGTTAAGATTCTAGGGTTAGGGTTCTTTAGAACGGCAAAAATTTGAAAACGGCATAGGCGATGCCTCCCGAAACCTTGCTGCCGACCTAGGGAACCCAAGATTGCATACGTCAGCAATTGGAGGAGGGACGACCGACGAGGAAGTAGACGGCCGAATTGGTCCTCGATACGCTGGACCACACCTCGGTACATCTCCTCGGAAACGAATTGATCATACAGGTAGACGTCATCGGGAGTGATGATCTCTTCAATCACGAGATACGCCCGGCCATCTCGAAAAAGCAATGATGAAGCAAACCCATCTCCTTCTTTATTTATAGCCTCAACAGAATACCCAAGGGCCAAAATTTGCGCGCGCGTGGGCGCGAATCCTAGAATTTTCTCAATTCTTCCAATACTGCACCGCCACATAGCAGGCATCCCGTATTTCTCGGCCAACCAAAGTCAGAACGACGTAGATCTTGGAACGCCTCGCCTCACCTATGCGTTCCTGCCACGTGCCGCCCGCGACGGTCGCTCCTCTAGATCTTCACACATCGAGGAAGGTCGGGCAACGCCTCGCAAAACCGAGCAGCTTCCTTGCTCGGTCAATCCATGGCTGGTAGTTTACTACGCACCGACGCCAAGGATCGAAGCCCTCATCAAGAGGCCACGGAGCAGCTCCCCTGCTCGGTCCATCCTTAGTGGGTAACTTCTTACCCATCTACGCTAAGGATCCAAAGTCCTCCTCAAGAGGCCACCAAGCAGCTTCCCTGCTCGGTCTATCCATGGATGGTAGTTTACTATCCACCGACGCCAAGGATCGAAGCCCTCATTAAGAGGCCACCGAGCAGCTCCCCTGCTTGGTCCATCTTTAGTGTGCAACTTCTTACCCATTTATGCTAAGGATCCAAAACCCTCCTCAAGAGGCCACCAAGCAGCTCCTCTGCTCGGTCAATTCATGGCTGGTAGTTTACTACCCACCGACGCCAAGGATCCAAAGCCCTCCTCAAGAGGCCACCAAGCAGCTTCCCTGTTCGGTCAATCCATGGCTGGTAGTTTACTACCCACCGACGCCAAGGATCGAAGCCCTCATCAAGAGTGTAACAACTCCAATTTCAGTTTACATAAATTTCATTTAAAGTTAATGAACAATTGGGGTATTTACAATTTCTGTGAGTACTATAAGTATTTGATTCAATTTTGAACAGTTAGCAAGAGCTTGTAGCTCACTGGTAAAGGCATTGCACTGTTAAGACATAGCACCAGAGTTCAAATCCCATCAGCCACA
Source organism: Agapanthus africanus (assembly GCA_030015575.1). Classification (NCBI taxonomy): domain Eukaryota; kingdom Viridiplantae; phylum Streptophyta; class Magnoliopsida; order Asparagales; family Amaryllidaceae; genus Agapanthus; species Agapanthus africanus. The sequence continues at coordinate 135,884,541 of CM057342.1, forward strand.
TTATTTTTATTTTGTATTATTTTAATCATTTTAGAAGCCCAAAAGACAACATGTGCACTACACGTAAACTGAAGAAACACAAGATAATCAAACACGTGCGCTGTAGAATATCAAACGACCCCGACCCAATACCCTAACACCAACCCAAACCGTCGGCATTGGGCCGGCGACACTTGCGATGGGGCCGACGACATCGGTCTCCCCCGTACCAAATGCTTCCAAACTTCACCCCCTGCACCTCTTTAGCTACCCCACTAACCCCACATTACTTGTTTACTCTGATTATTTCCAGAGAACAATAAAATGCCCAATTAATCCCAATTTTAATGCATATTTCAATGCATTCTTTAAACACCCTAAACCCTAATTTATCTTATAAATACCCACTCCATTTTGCATCCATTCACACTGAAAATTCTATACAAAAACTCTCAAGAAATTTCCAAGTTCTCATAGTGTACAAGTGGAGTTAACAAAGGGCGAAACTCCGACGAAGTTCCGGCGACGATACAAGGAGTTTCCGGCAACGAAACGAAGCACCGATGAATTCTAGACCTCCTCTTACCTCTCCCCTCTCATCAAAGCCAGTAAGTCCCCCTTCTCTCTCTCTTTTTCTATTCCCAAACTATTCATTATTAAAACGTGTCGGAAGCGGAGTTATCCGGCTTCCGATTCTCTTTTCTTTTAAAAAAATACAACTTTTTCTTAATAACAAATCTACAACTTTTGATATATTGTTTAGTAATCATTAACAAAGACAACAGAACAAGTTTGACATCAAAATGATAACCATAGCAAGTTGTATTTCAATTTTACATTAAAATACCTTTATGTTTCATATCGACATGTTTATACCTTTTAACCGTGTTATCTTTAGAAAAATCACGAGGTAATGACCTACCTCCTGACAACACACATATTTAATATAGCACGATGAATCTTGGGACAACAGAATACGGGAAATACGATTTTGCAAATAAATACCTTTAACTTATAAAACCGTTTTCTTTAAAAAGTGTATTAAAATATTTCCATGCAATTGCGCATTTACAACCCATTTTGAGTATCCCGTTTGGGATTGTGTGGATTATCGCACATCCTCGGGGTTAGTAGAGCGAAATGCAGACCTCCGCAAGAAGCATTCGTATGGATTTTTTTACATTTTTCTTTAGAAAATAAGATTTTTACAAGAAAATAAATAAAATCATTTTCATTAATTATGTATATATAATTATTACCAAAATACTTATTTTAAATATATATATATATTATTCCATGTTTCCAAAACTCAAGAAAAGAATTCAAATATTACATGAAACTACCCTGATAATTCAAAACAATATTCAAATTATAAATAAATACCATATATTATGAAATTAGGTTTTATTTACTAGAAATGTCACATTTATAAAAGATACATAATGAAAACTCTAAAGACAATAATTAAATGCTTGAGATGTATTTTGAAATTATACCAAAACTAATTTTTTTACATAAAACCCCCTCAAGTTATACTAAATTACAATAAGGATCCTAGTAAACATAGGTTTAAGCGGGACTAGTCTCTTGAGCCTCAGGAAGCCGGAGATATGGGTGCTTGCCTATTTAAGGTATACAACTTAACAACGGTGTTATCAACACGATAATTGTCTTGGAAAAAGACACAAATCCTGCCGTTCATGTGCAGCAGTTACCGATAACACCAAAACAATCAGGACTTCAATGTCTTTTAAAAGTGTCTGACTCAGACTGAGTCTCAACCTAATCAATCGGACTTGAATGTGATTCAAGTACAAACTACAATTCAACATGAATCAATATATTCAATCTATTCAATCTATACAACTTGACCGAACCGAACCATGGATATACTCCATTTACAAGTTCATCCATTATATCTGTTCCATTACTGATATCATAGTTTCGGCAAGCCATCCATTTATATACAATATACAATTCAAACAATACAATCAAGACATCGCGTGGTTTATAAGGGGTAGATTGGTATGGAAAGTGTTAAAAGTGGTACGAGACTGTAACCATAACACACCTAAAATGAATATCCATTGTCGTTGTACCGTGGCTGAACGGTTCCTTGTGCTCCGTATACCTTAATCTCTGGAATAGTGGGACTCCTCTCGTATACACTGGCATTCTTCTGTACCAAGTTACAAACAACAGCGTTAACACTAAATACAACATTATAACAATATACTCTCTATTCTATCTATTCCATTCTTGTCTATTTACGGGACTTACCGAGCGATTTGTTCGTTGATGACATTCTCTTTCTTTTTCTTTGGAATGTCGTCAGGTGATTCGGACTCACTGGAGATCGAGCCCAGCAGTGAGGACTTGGACCAGTTTACTGAAGATCTAGAGCTCTAGTTCACTTGTACATTACATTTCCTTTATATTTCTGTTATGGCATTGTTTAGGCATTGCTTTCATTCCATGTATTTACTTTTCAGCTGTATTGTAAAATGAATGTTAATAAATAAAATTGATGTTCAATTATATCTATTGTCTTTGTCTCTTATGTATATTACTTATATTACTTAGATACGCTTAGCGTGTTTACTCAGAGTAAATACGTAGCGGGCCAGTCGCGTTCCCTTCCCCGTACACCGGGAAGCAGGGCGTGACAAAGAGGCCACCGAGCATCTCCCCTGCTCGGTCCATCCTTAGTAGGTAACTTCTTACCCATCTACGCTAAGGATACAAAGCCCTCCTCAAGAGGCCATCAAGCAGCTTCCCTGCTCGGTCAATCCATGGCTGGTAGTTTACTACCCACCGACGCCAAGGATCCAAAGCCCTCCTCAAGAGGCCACCAAGCTTCGCTGCTCGGTCAATCCATGGCTGGTAGTTTACTACCCACCTATGCCAAGAATCGAAGCCCTCATCAAGAAGCCACCGAGCAGCTCCCCTGCTCGGTCCATCCTTAGTGGGTAACATCTTACCCGTCTACGCTAAGGATCCAAAGCCCTCCTCAAGAAACCAGGCAGCTTCCCTGCTCGGTCAATCCATGACTGGTAGTTTACTACTCACCGACACCAAGGATCGAAACCCTCATCAAGAGGCCACCGAGCAGCTCCCCTGCTCGGTCCATCCTTAGTGGGTAACTTCTTACCCATCTACGCTAAGGATCCAAAACCCTCCTCAAGAGGTCACCGAGCAGCTTCCCTGCTTGGTCTATCTTTAGTGGGCAACTCCCTACCCATCTGTACTAAGGATCAGAAGCCTTCAACCTCGGCAAATGCCGACCAATCTTAAGAGAGGTGGTCGCCGGTCCAACTCGAGGGAATGAGAAAATCTACACCTTTCTACTCGGAGGTGCCGACTGACATACCTCTAGCGAGCGATCGCTACCTCGACTTCGGGGCTATGAGGACGCCGACCTTACACCGGCCTTCGTACACTTGACAAATAATTCGACGCGTGATCGCCAACTAAAGGACCAGTCACCGACCTAGCGCATGGCTCGTCAGACGAGGAAAATGAAAACATTACCACACAAAGATTTCTGCAAAATGGCTTTATTCACTACTCGGGAGACTTTACAAAGGTATTGTAGGCTCCTCAGCCTTACAAAATCGCCCGAAGGCTTACAAAATTTCAAAAGGAAAAAAAAGAAAAAGGAAAAAAAAAGGAAGAAGGCAGAGAGGCTCAGGCCTCGGGACCAGGGAGGACCTTGATGTGCTCCGCGCCAGCGTCGGAAGCCGGGGTGGCAGCCTTAGGGTCGGCGCCTTTAACAGGGGCTTCAGCACTAGGAGCCGGGGTGATCGCCTTATCCCCAACGCTCCCACCAGGAGCCTTCCCCCCGGCAGCACTTCCAGCGGCATCCCCCTGCATCTTATCCTTGTTTCCTCCAATCAGAGCAAAACTCTGTTCAAATTTTGAAATTTGAAATGAAGCAGCGCTTCATAAAAGCGCCAGCGCTAAATGCGCCGGCGCTAAGGGTCAAAGACTCTGATGCAGCGCTCACGTGCTAGCAGCGCCAGCGCTAAGAGTCAAAGACTCTGATGTAGCGCTCACGTGCAAAACACGAGAGCGCTAGCGCTCACAGCGCAAGCGCTAGCAGCACCCGTGCTAAGAGTCAAAAACTCTGATGCAGCGCTCACGTGCAAAACACGACAGCGCTAGCACTGGAACTAAATGTTCCCCACACTTGGATCAAAGATCCAACAAAGATGACTAAAAATCATCAGGTTACCTCTGAAAATTAGAGTACTGTTGGATCAAAAATCCAATGGTGATTAAAAATCACCAAGATACAGAATAAGTTTTGTATGAGAAAATATTTTCCCAATCTTGTTAAAAACAAAAAGTTACCTTCTGTAAAACAGAAACCCTTAGATCAAAGATCCAACGGTGGGAAACATTCCCAAATCAATTAAAGGAAAGATTTCCTTAACTGATTCAACAAATCAGCCTCTCCTATATAAGGGACCGAAGACTTCAAGTCTTGCAGAGAGGAACCCCCCCTCCCACAAACTTTGAGAAATTTCAAAGAGAAGAGCAAGCTCTCGGAAGAAGAATTTCTTCAAGATAAATAAAACAGAGAGATCAAACCATCTCATCAAAAGAAGAAGAACCTAGTTCTTTTTCTACATCATAGATCTATAAGACAGAGATCTTTCACAAAACGAGATCATAGTATCTCATCATAAAAAAGGGGAGGGAGAAGAATTCAATTCTCTTCAGATCCATAAAAACAAAGTCTTTCACAAGAAACATAAGAGATTGTAATATCTCCTATAAAATAAGAACTTTGTTCTTAGAGCTACGAGAAAAGTCTCTTATAAATGAGAATTTAATTCTCAGAGTGCAGAACTGATCAAAGCTGCCTAAAAAGAGCATTAGCGCTCCAATTTAAAGAAGCGCCTTAGCGCTCCAAATCTGGCGCCCAGCGCCCAGCGCTCCAAGCGCTATTTTAAAAAAAGCGCTCAGCGCTCCAAGGTTGGTGCTCCAAGGTTGGCGCCAAGCGCATCACGTGCCCCTCACGTGTGCGTTATTTTATAAAAAGCGCTCTGCACTCTAAGTCTAGCGCTCAGCGCTAAGCGCGCCACGTGCTCCTCACGTATGCGCTATCTCACAGGAAGCACCTTAGCACTCTAAATCTGGCGCTCAACGCCAAGCGCACCACGTGCTCCTCATGTGTGCGCTATCTCATAGGAAGCACCTTAGCGTTCAAAGTCTGGCGCTCAATGCCAAGCGCACCACGTGCTCCTTACGTGTGCGCTATCTCACAGGAAGTGCCTTAGCGCTCTAAGTCTGGCGCTCAGCGCCAAGCGCATCATGTGCTCTTTACGTGTGCGCTATCTCACAGGAAGCACCTTAGCGCTCTAAGTCTGGCGCTCAGCGCCAAGCGCGCCACGTGCTCCTCACGTGTGTACTGAGAGAACATAAACTGTTCTTCAAATAAGGCTCCAGAGCCATAATGAGTGCTCAACACTCAACAAAAGACAAAAAAGTTGTCAGAACCCAAACCAATACTCAGCATTGTTAAATAAAAAGGGTTGAGCCCAAACAAATGTTCAGCATTTTAACTGAGTGGGCCGAGCCCAAGTTGGCCACAGATTCCTAATTCAGATTAATTGAGCCTATATGCTTATAAAGTTTTTAACTAATCTTAGTCCCAAACTTGACTACAAATCTCCCAACCAACATTGGTTCAAGAGTACATCTCTTCATACCTCTGATACATGTCGTTGTAATTCCTCAACGTCTTCAGAGAGATGGAGGGTCCCAATAAACAATAACTTTTGGCGCATCCCCAAACGGTTGAACCAAAACAACATAGACTATGATGTCTTTAAACTGGACTATGATGTCCTTAAACTTTACGGACTATGATTTCCTTAAACTTATGGACCGCAACGTCCCTAAACTAAAACAATAGAGCCCAAATGCTCTTTTGTCGGATCTAAATTATCCTGTTGAGTAGATCTTAGTCTAAAATTAGACTAACGTATTCTCAACAAACGTTTAAGTTGATCTTAGTCTCAGATGAGATTAACGATCCTTAAACCCAACCCAAATCCAAATCTAAGAAAATACGGATTTGGACTAATCCACGCACTACGGGCGACAACATAAATTAGTCTCCGTATACAATCCACGGGCAACCAAAAATAAAACAAATACACACAACACGAAGTGACCATCTGGAGAAGGAGAAAGTGGTTACCGCTATACGGTAGCGTAATTAACTGCAGGGGCTTGCGCCTGCAGAGAAGAGCGTCCCCACAATCAAAAAACCCTCGTACACGAGGGGGAATCTGACGAAGTCTGCTACAACGGTCGCATCTATCTAAACCTCCGATATACGGTGCCATAAATCAACTTGGCATCTTCGGAGAGGTGAACGGATAAAACCAAATAGCATCTGCCCCCAAATTCCGGCAAAACGTTTGTCTTTCCGGTTTTCGGCGGAGAACAGATTCTGGCACGCCCGGTGGGACCTTTTCCTTTTTCCACTCCACACTTCGTGTGTCGTGTTCGCGAACGAATCACGGTTTAATGTGGTTGCCCAAGGAGTCGAGGTACTAAGATTTGGTGTTTTGCTCCGTGCAGAAGAGAAAATGGATTCCAACTGCACCAACTACGGCAATAACTCCCACTCCGTCCTTGCTGGAGGAGTGACCTATGGGCCTCGAACGGCCTCTGTTTTCACGATGCCAGTGGAACAGGTGACGCAATCCACCACTGGGTTGTTCTTTAGGACCATGCTCCCTCCCATGAGCTTCAACGCCCTAGGGCCATCGCAAGAAGCTCCGAAGAAGTCGGTCTTTGATCGGCTTACAACTACCGCGGCCCCTCTCAACGGGTCGCCCAAATCCAACTCCTCAGTCTTTAACAGACTAGGCCAAAACTCCAATGGGCATGTGAAGAAACCTACCATACCTGAAGGGGTTATCCCAAAACGAATAGTCGTTCCTGCTCCTGAAGTACCAAAACCGCTTTTCCTGCTAAGGGGTCGGTCTTCACAAGACTGGACGTTCCAACTCCCGCTCCAGGTGAAGTAACCAAGGCTACTTCCCCTGCCAAAAAGTCAGTCTTTTCAAGAATGATCATTCCCTCTCAGCGGACGTCAGTTTTCGATAGGCTGGCACCAACATCAACCCTTCACCAGATCTGGGGGCATGAGGGAGCCACCCCCATTGCTGAATCAATACTGTCTGTAAGGCATGCTCGACGTTGTCACTGGCGCCGAGTGAGAAAATCTGGAGGCAGTTCCCCTTCTGGACTGACTCCGCCAGCTCCGATGGTTGAAGTCGATGCTGCTGTTCCAACTGGGAACAGCTTCGAACCACTCAGGAGGATGCACAAGAACTCTCCGATGGCCATGCTAAAAAGATCTCCTCCACCTGTGGAGAGCGCCACCAAGGCAAAGCTGGAGCAGCCCCCTCAGCGGTTGTCCTAAAAAATTCACAGGGTCTGACGAAGGGTCCAAGACTCAGTAATCGATAAGGACTACTCCCGTCAACCCAAGAAAATAAAGATTCAGCAAGAGGGGGACCATCCCTCCACCACGCCACGAAAGGTGTCGTCTGCACAGGTGCTTACATCAACAGCTCCCTCAACTTCAACCATCCACAAAAGGAGAAGGCCGGAGAAGATCCCTACGTCTATGACGAATCGCAAGGACATTGAATCCAAACACCCCAAGTCTGGGGGCATGATAGTGCATACTGTTTATATGGCTTCCGGAAAAGAGAAAAGTCGTGCTTCTACGGGTTATCGACTACTCACACGATCAGTGACAAAGGCTCAGGAGCAACAACAGCAAATGCTCCAGAAGATGCTAGCGAAGATGGCCTCGCTTACTGGGCTAAAAGAAAGCCCGGAGATATCGTCGGAGGAATGCCAGGAGCAAGAAACCGATGTCGAGTTCCTCCGCAGAATGCTCGAGAAGAAAGATAAAGAGGCCGCGGAACAAGCGGCTAACATAAAACAAATGGCGCTCTTATTCCAAGATATGGTGGGCATGATAATCCAGCCGGACCCTCCCGTTGAAGATCCTCCGGTAATCATTGAAGACGACAGAGAGGAGACATCAGACCCTCTTCCGGCTCTATCAGCAACCAAGGAAGAGACCATCTCGAAAGCCTCCCTTGACGACTATATAGCTCAACAGATACGAGCTCATCAGGCGAGCGAAGCGGCCGGCCAAATCGTCAAGACTGGTCAACCCTATCCGGGTTGGTACGATCAAATAAAGTACCCACCAGGATATACGATCCCTAAATTCCATATGTATAAGGGGACAGGTAATCCACACCAGCACGTTGCTTAATTTAGGGCTCTGTGCGGTAATACTGGGGGGGTGACGACAAACTGCTGCTTCGCCAGTTTGTTGGCAGCTTGTCAGAGACAGCATTCGAATGGTACTCCGAGCTCCCGAATGACTCTGTCAAAACATTTGAAGAAATGGAGATACTGTTTACCCAAAGATTTGCGAGCGGTAGTGAGCGCACTCCAATCACCACACTAATTAACGCTAGAATGAAGCCGGGAGAAACCTGGGTTCAATACGCCATTCGGTGGCGGAATCTGTGGTCAAAGTGTGAACAGCGCATAGAGGAAGCTCCTGCCGTGGGCATGTTTGTGGGAACCCTCGATCCTCAGGCAACCATATCCCAATTCATGATGTTTTTCAAGCCGACCACCTTCCAGGCCTTGATCGACAAGCTGGCCCAAATGGATCAGATGGGCCATAGACCGTTCTCCTCAAAGACGAATCCTCATAATGAGAAGGGAAAATGGAAAGCAACCTCGTCGCCAATGCTCAACAACAACCGAGTGGCCCAAGACCGGTTGTTCGCCAAAGCAACAAGCGGCAAACCCTCGATGAGAAGTTGAGACGTCCTTACTCGTTTCCCCGGGATAAAACAAGATGACTGTTCGAACTGGCAGTGCGCAATGGGCTCATCACTCTACCGGAGTCGAGACACCCACTGCAACCGAACGATATCAACAATCCCAATTACTGCCCCTATCACCGAATAATGGGCCACCCAATCGAAGATTGCTACGTCTTCAAAAACTGGGTTGAAGACCAGTACCAACAGGGCAAGTTCACACTGTCCGAAAACTGGAAGATAAATCCGCCACAACAGCACACTTCTAAAAGGGTAGACACGCCAGGGGCATCATGCTCATTCATAGAGGAAGCTCTATGGGAAGTAGTTCTTTCGGCAAAAACGAAAAGAATGCTGAAGGATCTTCAAGCATGCCCCGCAATCAAGTGGAAAAGCCCGCTAGAGCCCGAGATCATTAAGAAAATGCTGAAAGAGCGCCCGACACCGAGAGTTGGTAGCAAAGGGTAAAATACCCAGGTCCAACCATCAAAGTCTTCGAAGAAGAAGAAGAAGACCAAGAAACCTGCGCAGCCTGATGACAAGCGCACGGACCTACAAAACCATATTGACGTGATGGAGGAATACAACCAAAAGGCGCGGACCCCAGTCACACTCCATGAGTTTCTCAACCATATCCTTGAGAACAGAGGCAATAACAATGACGAGGGAGACGACGCGTCAGAAGAATCCGAGGATTACGTGGCAAGTTGTCACACGATCTCTTATTCGTCACTAAATGATGAAGAAGCTCACTCAGCGTTAGAAGATGACATAGAAGTGCTGGGTGCAGAATCGGCACCAAAATCCTTGGAACCGTCCGATGTGCTGATTGACGTGCTGCTAAACGAAGCCCGTCAGAAGAGCAAAGTTGACCAAGAATGCAAAATGGTCATATTCGAAAAAGCCAGGCGTTGACGTCAAGTAGAAGAAGTCGAGGTAGGGATGGATCACAAAACACCCCAACCAAACCAAATCACACCCTAAATGGGTGTATCCCACTTTATCATTATGTATCCCGTCACGTGACAAGTACACGTGCATACAAGATGAACAACTGACCGAAACGTCTTTAAACTACTATAAACCCCCGGCATCCGTGGTAAAAAAAACGGTACGTCCACAAGCAAAATGGGCACGGATGAAACCCCGAAAGGGCTCTGTGAGTAAAAACAGCAAGGCCACCGGCGATGTTTGTGAAAACCCGAAAGGGTGCAGACTCGTAAAAAAAACGGTACGTCCATAAGCAAGATGGGCACGGATGAAAACCCGAAAGAGTGCCGTGAGAAAAAACGGCAAGGCTACCGGCGATGTTTGTGAAAATCTGAAAGGGCGCAGACTCGTAAAAAAACAAAAAAAACGGCACGTCCATGAACAAGATAGGCACGGATGAAAACCTGAAAGGGCTCCGTGAGTAAAAACAACAAGGCTACCGGCGATGTTTGTGAAAACCCGAAAGGGCGCAGACTCGTTAAAAAAAACGGTACGTCCATAAGCAAGATGGGTACGGATGAAAACCTGAAAGGGCTCCGTGAGTAAAAAACAGCAGGGCTACCGGCGAGTTTGTGAAAACCCGAAAGGGCGCAATCTCGTTAAAAGACACCTGCAAGGTCCTCTCGACCTTATAAGGAGAAAACTATCTGCGTGAGATCCTTACGACTCACCGGGGAGCAACACACTTAGGGATCCCCACGATTCCTAAGGAGAAATTACACTTACGAGATCCTCATGACTCATAAGGAGAAACCTCTTATGAGACCCTCACCGCTCATAAGATTCAAAAGCCTTAAGTTGCAGGGATCTGAACCTGTTCTTAAGCCATCACATTTCCCAGTTTGCCTTACAAGCGGTTTAATACTGACCCTTGTATACAATCCACGAGCGTAAATAATCATTTCTTTTCCGAGTCCCACCAACGATAAGGAATGTCCTCATTTGATGAGCAAACACTTGCAAGTCCTCTCGACTTATAAAGAGAAAACACACTTATAAGATTCTTACGACTTATAAGAGAACACACACTTAGGAATCCTCACGATTCCTAAGGAGAAATGCACCTACGAGATCCTCACGACTCGTAGGGAGAAACACCTTTATGAGACCCTTACAGCTTATGAAGTCAAAAGTCTTAGTCGACAGGATTCTAACCCTGTTTGCTAAGCCATCTTTGTTTAAATCAACAAAGGCAAATGATGATTCGCTCCTGGCAACGTCCCAGTTGTAGTGATGATGATGCCTACATCGGTATCAAGTTACAAGTCATTTCACGGCAAATGATGATTCACTCCTGGCAATATTCCAGTCGCAGCGATGCTGATGCTAATATCGGTATCAGATCTTGAGTTCCGTACTCGAAAAAAATGCATGTAAAATAGCCGAAATGATGGGGCAACTCGCAATAAAAATCAGCGAGTAAAATATATGCATACAAAATAACCGAAATGATTGGGCAACTCGCAATAAAAAAACATCGAGTAAAAATAAAAAAAAACAGCCGACATGATTGGGCACCGCGAAAAATAGCCGAAATGATTGGGCAATCGCGACTTTCGCAATACAAAAAGCTGAAATGATAGAGTACCGCGGAAAGAAGACAAAATATATATATGAAATGAAACTTTTGCCCTGCAGATAAGCCCATACTAACCCTTGTATACAATCCATGAGCATAAACGAAAAGGGAACCACATGTCCCAACAAACTCTATCAAAGGGAGGGTCAGGTCTCAGCGGCAATATCTGCATCCCAGAAGATCAGCAACGGCGTTCCTCCTCATGCCAGCAAGACACGGACGTGACACTACCAATCAGAGCCATAGCAAAGTCCCCAGTTCCAAGACTCCGCGGTTCACAGACAACCTAGAGTCGACCCCGACACCGTAGAAAACGGAGAAAGTCGATCCCCGACACCGTAGAAAACGGAGAAAGTCGATCCTCGACATTGTAGAAAAAGGAGAAAGTCGATCTCGACACAGTAGAAAACGGAGAAAGTCGATCCCCGACACCGTAGAAAACGGAGAAAGTCGATCCCCGACACCGTAGAAAATGGAGAAAGGCGATCCCCGACACCGTAGAAAACGGAGAAAGGCGAACCCCGGAGAAAACGGAGAAAGGCGATCCCCGACACCGTAGAAAACGGAGAAAGCCGATCCCCGACACCGTAGAAAACGGAGAAAGCCGATCCTCGACACCGTAGAAAATGGAGAAAGTCAACCCTCAACCTCCCTGTCAAAGCGATGCTTCGACTCGGGAACAAGTCAACTCATCAACTACTTACGAGTCCTCTCGACTTGTAAGGGAGAAAATTCTCTTGTGAGATCCTTACGACTCTCAAGAGAAAATACACACTTAGGAATCCTCACGATTCTTAAGGAGAAAATACACCTACGAGATCCTCTCAACTCGTAGGGAGAAGTCTTTATAAGACCCTCACAGCTCAAAAAGTTGAAAAGTCTTAGGCGGCAGACCTGAACCTGTTTCCTAAGCCATCGTTACCCTACAAAGGGTTCAAGATGAACTGTTATCTATCATCTATAGACTACACTTGCTAAAGTAGCATGCCAACAACACAGCAGAGAAAAGAAAGCGATAATAGGAGATAAAAAAATGTGTGTCCTTTATTCATGAATTCAATTGAGTACAAGATACATCATATAAAAGAAAAAAAATGAATAAAAGCATGTTATTCATAAATTACAAAATTTCGATCGATACAAAGATGGCTACTGAGAAGGAAGTGTTTTTAGTAAATCAGCAAGCCGCTTTCACACTTCTCTCAATTCCTTTGCACGATTAGCCGCCGCGGCCAACTCCGCTTCAATTCGAGCCCGCTGCTGCAAACAGGATGAAAGCTTCTCGTCGATTTCCTGCTGAGCGGCTTCCTGACTCTGCGTAACCCGCTCAGTGAAGTCAAGCTTTTTTTTCAACACCGGCCCGTCAGAAATATATCGTCGGAAGTTTTCAAAAATATCCTTCAGCTATGCAGCGTTCGCTTCGACCCGGGCACACAATTGGGCAGACTCAGTGGAAGTCGCATCGCGTTCCTTTCGCTTTAGGGTCTCCTCTTGTTCAAAATGGCGAAGGAAAGGAGCACTCTGCTTAACCCATGCAGCTCGCTGGGAGTTCAGAGCTGATACTTACAGAGCAGGATGCTTGAGCTCAATATAATGCATGCAGACCTCGATCTTCCTACAGTAATTGACCCAAGACTCGACAATGCCTTCATCATGAAAGTTTACGAGCGTTGCCAGCATGGGATTAATCTCAGCAGCAAAGTCTGCAGCAGATGCGAGGGCCTCGGCATCAAGATCCTCAACGAACTCGCTCAACATTCGCAGGCTCGTCGCAGCGCCCCTGGAAGATGGACGTCTAGAAAAGGGCCCTGCCGGCATTAAGATACGAGACTCAAAGGGAGCTGGAGCTGGTGCAATTGCTGCAAAACAAGTTATGGTCAAATGTCGGCTTAGGAGATAAAGAAGAAGCATGAGCGATAGAGTCTATTATACCGGCTGCGGCGAGCGACAAAGTTAGGAGTACCGGAGGCGAGGCTATTCTCTCGTCCCCTCCTCCGATCCGTGGCACTGCGATCAATACATCTAAGGCTTAGTAACATCACGGCTATTTGTAAAAGAAAGAAAGAAACAATAGCTGAAGGATATACTAACCAACACCAGCGGGCGGAGTGACTTCCGACTGGAAGGAGAAATGCGGGTTCAGCACCCGATACAGATGATCAAAGAGGACTCCTGCAGAGTAGCGACGATACATGTTCAATACAAGGAAGACAGTGTTCATAGTTCAACTAAGTAAATCGCGAATCTATACCTTCGAGCATTTAAGAAAACACAAGAGAAGGCAAGGGAACAACAACCGTCATGGCGGCGGCCGGAGGTGCTTTAGATAGCACGATCTCAGCATTCGTTGCACCTATAAACAAAACATCGTCAGAATAAGCTGAGCGAGATTGCGAAATAAAAAAGAACAGTGATTCAGGACTTGCCTGATGTAAGTCCACGGTAGCGCCCCGGCCGTCTAACAGACGCCAAATGCGGAACAAAAACTTTTTACAACTGGCGCTATCGCGTACTATAACCCGGATCTGCCATTAAAGCTAAACTAACAAACTACAAAGTGGGTAGAAGAGCTATACCGAACGATCCGAGTCCTTCGGTCTTTAACCATCATCCCACGCTTTGTTGCGGCTGCTCCGATCTCCTTGAACTCCGGTCTTCTCGTCCAGGTGGCACCACGTCGACGGATCTTTAAACGGGCTCCCGCCTCTGAACCGAGGCAACTCGGTCGTCAAGTTTGCTAAAAGAGACGACCAAGATGATGTAGAGAATGAGTAGAACAGTTTGTCTCGTTACGTCCAAGGCTATGGACGAACGGTTAATGAAGTTGCCTTTTATGGAATCGGGTAAATGGAAATGAGTAGATTAATTTCCATGAACCATAATCTTTTTCTCTCAAATGAACAACCTCATCTTGCAATGAGGGGCCAGCCACTTATTTGTAGGAGGGAGGTGAGTGTAGGAGAGATTAGAGGGTGACCATAAACCATGATACTTATCATAACCATTAATCAAAGAATGACTCACTAGAAATCATTAAATGTAAACCAATCACAATTAACCTAGTCACCTAGTCATTAAATGCACCATTAATGACCTAATGACTCACAAGCCTTGTCACCCTCTCTAGAACCTTCTAGAACACTGACTCACCTCATCAAGAAAAGATAAATCCGCATTTAACCGAATGTTAAATACGACTGATAGAAAACTGGAAACTGGCAACTTCCAAAAGTGATCCTGAAACGAATTTCAGGATAACCCCGTAATGGTATAAACATACCCGTATTTGTATTACGACCGAATACAAATGCATCTGAGACAAAGATATTATATCTACACAGTATAATACTGGGATCTGGCTTAAACCAAAGCCTACCGGTATTATCTGCCCGAAAAACGACACGTGCGAAAACGCAAGTGCATTTTCCGAACCCTGCCATAAAACCATACGGCCTCTACAACGTTTCGCCCGAACTTGGGAAAGTGTCTGTGGGGGACTCTAATGACTCATCAACACACTGGCACTGGGTATAACCACTAGCACGTCATAGGTACAAGCTGTATGTAACGGTTTGCCTATGTATTGATTGGAAGGGAAGCTGACGAGCGAACTCATCTATAAACCCTATTGAGCCTAACAGTGACAATATACATACAGTCCGGTCCGTTCGTCTGAGTATCGCATATCTGCCTAGGGGGCTAGTAACGTCAGACCCCCAATAGCGGTATAAGTCGTGTCAGAGAGTGACCCAGAACACCCTGAGATACTACTGGAGTACCTACCAGTAAATCTCCTGCCTCGGCCGAGGGCTTTGTGTAATGGCTCTCCCAGACACAGCGCGATCTTACCCCCAATACCGGGAGAGACGAATCCCCTGCCGATCCGCTCACTTGCCTCCATGTGGCTCGGGACTGTACCCAAAAAAGACCTGTTTGCACGACTCTTTTGAGCCGTGGTAGGGTAGAAATCAAAGCACAGTGGGAACTCACACGAGACAAATGACGACCTCAGGTCGATGAACTAACCTGTACACATGTCACCAGGGAATTGCTATCTGACGCTAGCTATAATACCAACTAGCAGATTCCCGGCGAGTCCTACCCGGTGTACTCATAACCCAATGAGCACCTGTATACATCTTAGGCTTATGAGACCGGCCATCGCCCCTCGTCTTGGTCTCAACTGTATACACTAGTCTACTCTGGAGTATCGATGCTCTGTCTCGAAACTCCCACGACTAGGGACACTTTTAAGGATGTGCTTATAGACCCCAGCTCCCACGTATATGATCGCCATCATACTGCTGGTAGTCAAGCAAGAATCCTATGGGCTCTATCAACATGCAATAGTGAACTAAAGCATGTATACGATGATAAAGACAAACCAGATAGCATACTATCATCTCGAGTAAGACTGTCATATCGGTATAGGTCCTGCCTCAATCATTGCAATCACGTACCTGCGATCCAATAATTGACTTTGAGGGCACTATCTCCAACACCTGACGGGTCGCCAACCAAAACCGCAACGGAAGCATCACCGGGCGTTGCCGCTTCTTCGCTCTCTTTCAGAGGAGTAGTCTCTGCGCCTATGGCTTCGTCCCCTAATTCGATGAGGACCGTCGTGATACTCGTGATGCCCGCCGATAGCAAGGGACCACAAGGGGAAAGAGCGACGGTCTGGCCAGTCCCAAACTCCCGAGGGGGAGTAGCCGCTTCGGGCTCTCTGGTCGCCGTCATCTCGCCTGCCATCTTATTGCCAGGACTTGGCCCTGGGGAATATGATGTATGAGAATTTGCAGATCGACTTCTAATAAAGAAAACATGCATTGTGTTACCTTGCGAAAGATTCTTGTCCGCCTCCCGAACCGCGCGCGCAACCTGTCTGTGGGCGGTAGACAGGACAGCTGGAGCACCCTCTAAGAGGATAGCGACAGAAGTAGTGGTGCTTGAGCCTGCACCTACAGCCAGAGTGGTGTCACGCTCCTTCGCTGCGCGCTTCCTGCATTTCTTTTTGGTCTGAGCAGTGAGAAGCGATCTCCTGAAGACCTCTGTCAAAGGGACGTCAACGTCCGAACCAAGAGCTGCCTCTGGAGCCATTACGGCGTCCGTCATCAGCTGCTTAAGTGAAGCCTCCTGAGGTACTGTCAAGGGAGCTGGGACCACAATAGCCAACTCTAGCAACGTCGCTACATCACCGCTCGGGATTGGTACCGCACTCGGAATAACCTGAGTCGAGGTAGTCCCTGCAATAAAATGAAAAAGAAGGGTCAGACTGCCCATGAAGAAAAAGGGAATGAAGGCACAATGAGCCAAAATATACCGAGGCCCAAGGAAGCGCGAAGCCTCTCTTCCTCTTCAAAAGTCTTGAGGGAAGCTGTGAGAGCCTCTTCGGCGGAGATACCTGTTGAAGAAGAAAGAGTCAGTCAAAGTATAATAATTAAAATAGCCATTGAAAGATATGACCAAAGTATACCTGATTGTGCGATGGTGATTAGTGCTGCTTCATCGCAAGCTAGTTGCTCTGAAACCGCAATAGTAGCCTCTAGGTCGGTATCATCCGGCGCCATAAATAAACCCTCGTTGGTCCCGTACTCACTTAGGCCCTCGCTGTAAGGGGCATGAGGTTCCTGACCGAATGCAATGTCCGCAGAAAATATCGGCTTCTTCTTCTGTGAGCGGCCGACGGCAGGCGGCAACAAGAGCTTGCGCTTGGCGGGCAACTTCGAGCGGCGAGTCCCGATCTCCGCACCCACGCCAGACTCGGGAGACGCCATAGCTACCGCTTCTACAGGCACGCGGGGTAAAGACATATCAGGTATAATGTGCGGGACCACCGCCGCGGCAGCTTCTCTCAAGGGAGGACGGATGATGATCCGTCGCTTCAAAGGAACGGCTGGATTACCAGCGGGGGAGGTGCCCTTGCGATCAAGCAATAATCGCTTTTCTTCCCTAATAACGGCACCCATCGAATGTTGATACCACGCCACATATGCGTTCAAGATTCGCGGAACGCAACTCGGCTCACTGATAAAGAAATTGGAGCCGGTGTTCAACCAAATAAAATGGTGTAATGCGTTGCGAATACCTTCTTATGTGGCAACTGGCTCAGCTAAGAAGGCCTCGAGTGGGACGTCCTGATTATAGCTTGATTGCTGGGTGAAATGGTGTGGGTTGTACCTCATAAACAGCGCCGAATCATTCTGCCTAAACACCAAAAAGCCCGGCCTGATTGAGTACAGGTGCAAAATCTCCCAGGCCTTCAATGCAGAAGTCCCGTCTTTGAAGGTGTCCAGCAGCGGCTGCACCGTCTTAATGGACTCTTTGCCGATAGTTAAAACCATATCGACAAAGGTCATGCCATCTCCAACCATACGCGGACGAAGGAGCAAACCCCTAACCTCCCACTGTGGTGGATTTAAAACGAACGCGTCAACTAGGCGCATAATCTGAGGGAAGTTGTAACTATCGTAGAAACGAGGTCGTTTATGGGCACCAAAAGCGCCAAGTACGTGCAGGTCGATCCATGACATAAAATAATGCAGCGAGAAAGTGGCGGGTTGTACCCCCTGCTGAGTGGTGTCCGTCGCTAAGCTGAGACCATGATACAGGTGTGCTAACCCAGCAATCCCGATAGCCACTTGCATTCCCGCAACCATACGATGGGCTGGGTAAAAGACTGATGGCCTCATATACCGAGGGTGCATTGGAAGCACGAACCAGTTTAGCCATAAGCCAATGAACCCCAACACGAAGGTCTCTTCATCGATGTCCGGAGCAGCAAGCTTCGCGAAGGGAACGACAGGAGCAGCCGGAATAAAGAAACATTTTAAATCCGCCTCCGCCGTCGATTGGTTATCCAAACCAAAACAAAACGGATCATCAAGCTTGGTGAACAGCGCAGCTTGCTTCGATAAGACTTCCGTACGAAGAAAGCGAGCGATGAAGTCTGCGTAGCTGACTCCATACCCTCCGAACTCCAGAAATAGACATTCGTAGATATTCAACACCTTGATCAAGCTCGGGAATTGGTGTTGAATGGCGTTCTCCAGGGTAAGACCCATTACCACTGATTTGGTGGCAAAGATGTACTCGTCCGGAGGAACCAGCTCCTCATAGTGTTCTCCCCTGACGGTTAAGCCAGAGATCTCTGCAAATTTCTCTAAAGATATTGAGACTTCTCGATCCGACGGAAGGAAGGTGTGGGTCGGAATATTCCATTGCTCCAAAAAAGCTTTGACCCACCATGCAGGAGGCGTGGAATATTGGAAGAGAGACGCATAAACGGTGAGGTACAACCTAAGCCTCAGCAGCAACGATCTCTTGGCCGAAAAATGTAGTGGGCCCACTGCAAATACCCAGATGGATGGCGAGGAATTAGGCCTATCATGTACGGCTGTCCCCAAGGACGTGACTCGCCCTGGCATATACGCTGCCCTAGAGTATCCAAAGCCGGCGGCGACTGTACGGGTATCGCGGCCATAGAGGGTTGAAGGCAACCCTCTGAGGTCCAGTTGACCTCCTCCACGGCATAATTCACCGGAGGTGCGTCAGCATAAAGGATCGCCGAAATGGGCTCCGAAGGTGCTGCGCAAGAAAAGCTCCGCCGACCCCTGATAATTTAATTGTACCACATGCCCCATAAATGAAGATTCTTTTGCTCCTGGTCGTGATCTTTGATCAGTGCAAAGACTTCCCTATCCACAGGCACTTCAAGGAACCCGCTTTCCGAACGAACAAATGGGAAGAAAATGTCAAAAGACATAGTATCTGCGCGAAGAAGAACAAAAGTTAGCCGCCAATGCTACGGTTTAAGTTCTGGCACTTGGTACTTTAAATTTGTGCCACACTGCAATGCAGTGGAAAGGGACTAAGAGGGACCCACACAATCTAGATTATGGCTCATCATTAATAAAACAGTCTCATCATTTGATGAGACAATCATTAAATGAAAAAATCCTAAAAGGATTCTCATTTAATGAGGACCCCTTAGGCCAAGGAGTAAATCTCCCTTGAGAGCAGCGCTCTACAACAGATATGACATATGTCATAATTAACAATGAAGGGAATAAAATTCCTCCCAAAAATTCTAAAGAGCAATGCTCTGCGAAGAAGATGGAATAATCCATCAAAAAACCCTAAAAGCAAAGCTTTACTGAGTTAAAAACTCTAAGATCTTTAAGATCTGCAAAATGAACTTTAAGAGTTTTTCTTTAATGGGTTAAGAGACCCTAAAAAAGATCTCTTTAGATCTATGATTTCAAGAGAGCAAAGCTCTGTTAAGAAAACCCTGAAAATTTCTTTAGATCTATGATCTGAAAAGAGCAAGGCTCTGTTAATGGGTGAAACCCTAGATTATGAAGTAATCCCTTCAAAGATTTAATCTTTACCTAAAATTTTCGACAGGGTTCTGTCTCTAAGAGAGTTCTTAAGACAAAGAGCTATGCTCTGAAAGAGAATTAATTCTCAGAAAAACAGGAAAGAAGATGAACAGAGGTCATCTCAAGGGCCAAAGGTCCTATTTATAGGCACTGAGAGACGTTTCAACTTCTAAGTTGATCCAATGGCGGAGATGTTGTCACCGCTGCGCTCACGTTTAAGCCACATGAGCGCAACGGTGGGAGGACATTTGTTTCCCCCAATCAGAGCAAAGCTCTGTTCAAATTTTGAAATTTGAAATGAAGCAGCGCTTCATAAAAGCACCCGCGCTAAATGCGCCAGCGCCAAGAGTCAAAGACTCTGATGCAGCACTCACGTGCAAAGCACGAGAGCGATGGCGCTAGCAGCGCCGGCGCTAAGAGTCAAAGACTCTGATGCAGCGCTCATGTGCAAAGCACGAGAGCGCTAGCAGCACCCGCGCTAAGAGTCAAAGACTCTGATGCAGCACTTACGTGCAAAACACGAGAGCGCGAGCGCTGGAACTAAATGTTCCCCACCCTTGGATCAAAAATCCAACAAAGATGACTAAAAATCATCAGATTACCTCTGAAAATTAGAGCACCGTTAGATCAAAAATCCAATGGTGATTAAAAATCACCAAGATACAGAATAAGTTCTGTATGGGAAAATATTTTCCCAATCTTGTTAAAAACAAGAAGATTGCCTTCTGTAAAACAGAAGCTCTTGGATCAAAGATCCAACGGTGGGAAACATCCCCAAATCAATTAGAGGAAAGATTTCCTTAACTGATTCAACAAATCAGCCTCCCCTATATAAAGGACCGAAGACTTCAAGTCTTGCAGAGAGGAACCCCCCACAAACTTTGAGAAATTTCAAAGAGAAAAGCAAGCTCTCGGAAGAAGAATTTCTTCAAGGTAAATAAAACAGAGAGATTAAAGTATCTCATCAAAAGAAGAAGAACCTAGTTCTTTTTCTAGATCATAGATCTATAAGACAGAGGTCTTTCAAAAAAACAGATCATAGTATCTCATCATAAAAAAGGGGAGGGAGAAGAATTCAATTCTGTTCAGATCACAGATCCTTTAAGACAAAGTCTTTCACAAGAAACATAAGAGATTGTAATATCTCCTATAAAATAAGAACTTTGTTTTTAGAGCTACAAGACAAAGTCTCTTATAAATGAGAAGTTAATTCTCAGAGCGCAGAACTGATCAAAACTGTCTAAAAAGAGCATTAGCACTCCAATTTAAAGAAGCGCCTCAGCACTCCAAATCTGGCCCTCAGCGCCCAGCACTCCAAACGCTATTTTAAAAGAAGCACCCGGCGCTCCAAGGTTGGCGCTCAGCGCCAAGTGCATCACGTGCCCCTCACGTATGCGTTATTTGATAAAGAGCGCTCTGCACTCTAAGTCTGGCGCTCAGCGCCAAGCGCGCCACGTGCTCCTCACGTGTGCGCTATCTCACAGGATGCGCCTTAGCGCTCTAAGTCTGGCGCTCAGCGCAAAGCACACCACGCGCTTCTCACGTGTGCGCTATCTCACAGGAAGCGCCTTAGCGCTCTAAGTCTGGCACTCAGCGCCAAGCGCACCACGTGCTCCTCATGTGTGCGCTATCTCACAGGAAGTGCCTTAGCGCTCTAAGTCTGGCGCTCAGCGCCAAGCGCACCACGTGCTCCTCACGTGTGCGCTATCTCAAACGAAGCGTCTTAGCGCTCTAAGTCTGCTGCTCAGCACCAAGCGCACCACGTGCTCCTCACGTGTGCACTGAGAGAATATAAACTGTTTTTTAAATAAGGCCACAGAGCCATAATGAGTGCTCAACACTCAACAAAAGACAAAAAAGTTATCAGAACCCAAACCAATGCTCAGCATTGTTAAATAAAAAGGGTTGAGCCCAAACAAATGTTCAGCATTTTAACTGAGTGGGCCGAGCCCAAGTTGGCCACAGATCCCTAATTCAGATTAATTGAGCCTATATGCTTATAAGTCTTTTTAACTGATCTTAGTCCCAAACTTGACTACAGATCTCCCAACCAATATTGGTTCAAGGGTACATCTCTTCATACCTCTGATATATGTCGTTGTAATTCCTCAACGTCTTCAGAGAGATAGAGGGTCCCAATAACCAATAACTTTTGGTGCATCCCCAAACGGTTGAACCAAAACCACATAGACTATGACGTCTTTAAACTGGACTATGATGTCCTTAAACTTTACGGACTATGATGTTCTTAAACTTATGGACCGCAACGTTCCTAAACTAAAACAATAGAGCCCAAATGCTCTTTTGTCGGATCTAAATGATCTTGGTGAGTAGATCTTAGACTAAAATTAGACTAACGTATTCTCAACAAACTTTTAATTTGATCTTAGTCTCAAATGAGATTAACGATCCTTAAACCCAACCCAAACTCAAATCTAAGAAAATACGGATTTGGACTAATCCACGCCCTACGGGCGACAACATAAATTAGTCTCCGTATACAATCCACGGACAACAAAAAATAAAACAAACACACACGACACGAAATGACCATCTGGAGAAGGAGAAAATGGTTACCGCTATGCGGTAGCATAATTAACTGCAGGGGTTTGCGCCTGCAGGGAAGAGCGTCCCTACAATCAAAACCCCCTCGTACACGAGGGGGAATCTGACGAAGTCCGTTACAACGGCCGCATCTGTCTAAACCTCCGATATACGGTGCCATAAACCAACTTGTCATTTTCGGAGAGGTGGACGGATAAAACCAAATAGGATCTGCCCCCAAATTCAGGCAAGACGTTTGTCTTCCCAGTTTTCGGCGGAGAACAATCCTTGAGGGGGTACTCAATCCGAAGCCCACCGTCGGGAATCTTCGGCATCAACGCCTTGACGGCATCGAGGGCCTGATGCCAGATGAGTGCTGGGGCATCAGTAAAGTCGGTGTAGAATTGATCCGACGTCTTGTAGCTCTCCACCGCCATTGCGGCCCGGAGGTCGGCGCGCTTCATCCCTTCCTTCGCCGCCTCATTCTCTCTCTTAAGGATGTCCCGCGTCTTCTTCAGAATGGCATTGAGCACCCTAGCCTCCTCCAACTTGGCCTCGACGACCCTGTTGGACTCCTTCAAAATTCGGATAGACTCCCTGCAGTTGGAGTTCACCCCTCATCGGCGGCCACCCGATCTTCGAGGACGGCGATCCTCGCCCTCGCCTGATGCAGCTCCCAGCTCAGGCTCTCCTCCCACGAGGAATACTCGCCCGCTATCTGCATCACGGGGGCAATTTTCTCATGCTCCATGTTGGCGACGAGGGCGCAGTGCTGGAGGACCTAAGGAAAACAAAATGAGGGGTTAAAAAAAGGGTATCCGATCTGACAAACAAAAGAGGCTTAATAAAAACCCGAACGGGAGGTGGACACTGACCTGCACCGCCTCCTGAGCTATGGCCGCGATTTGGGCCTTGAGGGTCCCCAGGGGGATTTTGCCCCCGACCGATCATTCCATCTCCGAGAGCAAGCTATCAGTGATAGAAAGCCCTGAAGGTACCTCGAAGCAAAGGTCCCCCTCCTGCACCAAGACCGGGGAAGACGGAGGTTGGGATACCGTCCTTTTGTGCCACTTGAGGGAGGCCTCGGGAGGGTCGGCCTCATCCGCCACCTCCAGAACCGGGGGCTCCAACTCCCGAGCATGTTTACGGCTCTCCCCACGGCTGGTCTCCATAGCCCGGGGCGTGGTGGAACGCCTAGCCGATGCGACCACCGACAGGGCCGGACTTGTAGCAGGGCGTGACGGGCCGACGCCTCCGGCCTTCCTCTCCTTTTTCTCAGCCATAGCAACCAGAAATTTAAATCGGTCTATCGGTTCTGCAGAAAGGGAACATACACAAATGGAGTTAACGATGCCAGAAAGAATAGAAGAAGAATATGCAAGTCTAAACGGATCGCCTAAGCTCCTAACTTACCAACGAACTGAGCGAGGCGGAGCCCGGCCCAACTGAGGGCCTGCTCGGAAAGCAACACATCGGCCCGTTGGACGGGCTCCCACGCAACCACTACCCTCGCTTCAGGAGAGGACGACCGCCTCACCCGCGGGCAGTCGGCCCTGTGCCACTGAACAGGCGCAGGCCAATCCTCACCCTCGGGTGGCCCAACAAATAAGAACTTCTCCTTCCATTCATGGATGGAAGAAGGAACTGCTACGACCCCCGACCCGGCCGTCCCTCCCCGGTGTTTTCTAAAGGAAACTTATACTCAGCTCGGCTCGTCCTTACAGGTGCCGAGATGATTTTTGTAGCAAAAGGAGGAAAGGAGAAAGGTCAAGCTAAAGGGGATTTCTTGTAATCTTAACCGGACCAGGAATCCGAGAAGAATCCTCCACGAGTTCAGCACTAGCTGGCCCAGAGCTAATTGAAAACAACGCAGCGTCACGCTCACCTCGGGGGAGAAGGACAGACGCATTCTAGCCTAAAAGGCATCCAGGTACAATGCGATCTCCTTACCCCGCACCTGGTCTGCCCTCTCTCCCTTCCCAGCCAAACAAAGCAAGTAGCTAGGGGGGATGTGGAAGCGAGCCCGGATTATGGTGAGATTGTCCACATTCCTCAGGACGGAAGGCGCGTCGCAATACGCGCTTTGGGGACCGTCCCCGTCACACGACCACGGGAAGCATGTCTAACCCTAACTCCCCAGGAGGAATCCGACTCGGATGGGGCAGAGGAAGAAGCAGCGGAAGACTCCCTAGACTCTACCCAAACTATCTTAACAGACTTCCCAGAGAAAGACATCTAACCTGAGCAAAGGAAGGAGTCCTCCGAGGAAAAGGCGTGAGAAATCCGACCTAAAGGAAAGAGCACCGAGCTAACTCACGCTGCGATGAGGAAATTATAGCGAAGTGTGGACCCTGGGGGGATCCCACCTCTATTTATAGCATTTGGCAAACGCATCCAACAGCGCCGATCATTTCCTGCCAAAACAACGCTTCGCGTTCGACGGCCATCAACATTCCACGTGTCTCAAGAGCATTGGACGCGTCCCCTCAAGCGCAAAGGACACCGGCAGCCCGTCACGTCAGCCAACCAGCGTCGGGCACGTGGCATGGCGCCTCAACGAACGTACGATCGAATCAGTGCTTCCCTTTTAATGCGCGATCTCCTCTCTGATCCGCTGACGTCATCAAAAGATACGACTAACTGTCTGGGAATCCATGCCGACGATGTCTTCAACTAAGAACTTAACCCGAGTGACCGATCAGACCACTCTCGACCCGACCCATAAATAGGTCGGGGCGAAAGTGGGGGCTAATGATGATGCTCGGGACTGAGAACTCCCCAGATCATGACACGTGGCAGATGACGTGTCCCGAGACTCACGGGAAAGGAGAAAGAACGCTACCCCGGGCCTTCGACCCGAGGATGTTCTCGACCTTCGATGACCTCCCAAAACACTCCTATGCTTGTCTTACAAATAATTGTCGGCTCACCTCCGAGCCCTCCTTCGCACTGGGCTTCCTTAGCCTTCCCAGCTCACCCCCGAGCTATCACAGAACCGAACTAGCTCGGCCTCCCGTCCTCTTTAGGCCTCTCGCCGAGCTAGGTCTCCTCGGTCTCACCGACCGACCAAGAGCATAGATCACAGGCGTCCCCGCCATGACTCCGCGAATCTCGCCATACGCGAGATATCTGCCGCCCCACGATCCCGCGTTCCACGCCACCGCGTTCACCCGTTAACGGGCGTATCTCGTCATTAACGGGGGATCCCGCCATTCGCGCAGGCGCAACTCCAGGGGCGTAACGGCCGGCGTAAATCTCGCGCCCGCCAGCCCATGGCCACCGCTATATAAACCCCTCTCTCAGACGACTCAGGTAAAGCAATTCTTATCCAATAGGCCGCTACTTTGTCCAAATACCTCGACTAACTTGATCGTCGGAGGGTCCACAGTGGTATAACCACCCCAGGACTTCTTTGCAGGTAGCTCGGCTTTGCACTAAAGTAAACCCATTGAGATCCACACGCCTCAAGCAACAATCCTCAAATCCGATCTCAGCCGCTCGCCTACGTCCTCGACAGATCGTAGAAGACAACAACTAAAAGAGATCCAGAGATCCATCACTGACGGTCACTATGTTAAGCCCTTCGTCGTGAAGAACCTCTGCATCTACTCCGGTGAGACATACTCTGTCCTTTTAAAGGCCGATCAGAACTCGTCCCGAAACTACTGGGCTGCTAGCAATGTCGTCGCTCGGAAACCTAACACAGCTACCGGCACTCAGCACTGCCATTTTGAATTACTATCCGAACAGGCCATCAGACCCTCTAACAACACCCCCGACCGGACTAAAATGGGATGATGGCTGAGCTAGGCTCCACCAAAGCAACATAACTGTCGCGCACCTTGATCACATCGTCCCTCCCCCGACCACCTCCGACCGTGTGATCCTCCTGTTGAACACACAGAACAAAATCGCTGGCCAAATTAAATGGGCACTGAACAACGTATCCTTAACTTTGCCACACACCCCTTATCTCGTAGCAATTAAATATGAAATGCACGACGTGTTTGATCAGCATGCCCCACCGAAGTCATAAGACTACAAGAACTACAACATATACAACGTTCAGAACGACACAGAAACGACTACCAGCACCAGGATTTACCGGCTGAAGTTCAAGTCGACCGTGGATGTGATCTTGCAGAATGCCAACACTTTGAATCGTGACGACAGTAAGACTCACCCGTGGCATCTGCACGGGCACACCTTCTGGGTTTTGGGCTTTGGGGTAGGAAAGTTCGATCCGGAGGTGCATCCGCAACATTATAACCTAAAGGATCCAATTATGAAGAACACGGTTGCGTTGCACCCTTACGGGTGGATGTCTTTGAGGTTCCTGGCGGACAATCCAAGAGTCTAGGCCTTCCATTGCCACATCGAGTCGCATTTCTTTTTGGGCATGGGGGTTGTGTTTCAAGAGGGGATGCACAAGATCAAGAAGAAGCTACCAAGAAACATCATGGGATGTGGAACGTCCAAAAGGTTAATAAGGCATTAAGGTTTTAATTTTGTAGAACGCTTATTATTATTATTTATGTGTAGACCTTCATATCAATATGGATACTTGTTTCATGTGAACAAATTTTATGTAACGAAAAGCGAAAATAATATGGTATGGGATATCTTCAAATTAAGCCGAACACGTATTTAAAAATGCTAGCCAATTAACAAGCATTAAAATATAGTTATAAAATTTTTAGGGAAAAATGGTTTTGGATAGTCCAAAAGCAACATGGTTTAATCTCTATACCAAAATTACTTGTCAAAAACTCTATGAAACTCAAGAGATTCTTTACTTCTTATACAGTGCATTAACTAATATATTATGCCAATATCATCCTTTACGGGTTGTTTGGTTGTAGGATTTGTGTGGATTTTGCGCCATTTGAATTTTAGGATCCTTGGATTTGAGAATATTGTGTTTGGTTGTAGAATTTTGTAAGTTTGGATTTGGTTGTTTCTAGTGAGAGGCCCACAAACATTCAAGAATTCTCCGATTCTTATTTTTTGAATGGATTCTTGTGGATTGAAGCCAAATGTGTGAGACCCATTGCACTTTATATATTTGAACATTAACTTTCTCTCTACCTCTCTATGAAATCCTCAAATACAAACCCCGCTTTATTTTTCCCAACCAAAAAATGATTACAAGGATTTACGAATCCAATGTTAAAAATCTAATACCAACCAAATACAAAATTAGCTGATCCAAAAAAATTCATTTGTGTTATTTGAGAATCCAAATTTCATTATACTGCAACCAAACAGCCCCATAAGATAGAGTACTACGATTTACAATTTAAAATACTATATTTTTTACATAAAATACAACACTTATAAAATACTACATTTAAGTGGAAAAAATACTATATTTGCATTTATTAGTAAATATACTGCATTTTACATGTTTCAACGTACTTGTAGCAGTTTGTAATATAAATTAATGTAGTAGTTTATGAAATAAATATAGTGCTTTTAAAGTAAAATGCAGTGTTTTTTCCAAAACGGACGGTATTGGTATGGAATATTAGTTATTTTACCATAAGGAAAGAAACAAAAGGGATCTCTAAATAGAGGGAGTTTTTCACTAGGTTTTTGGGCTATGGACTAAACCCAATTGCTTTTGGGTACCAGGCATGGATGGTAATTGAACGAGCTTGTTCGAGTTCGATTAAGGTTTAGCTTGATATCAACTCGTTCAAGTTCGGTTCATTTATTAATGAACCGGACATGAGCCAGAAAGCCTGCCTCGTTTATTAAACGAGCCAAACTGGAGCTCAGCCAGGTTCGTTCGGTATTGACTCGAGTTCGGCTCGGTTACACAGTTTGAAAAAAAAACAGTAATATGTAATATAGAGCAGATTCTATACAATCCTCAAGACGCTTAATTCAATTAAGAGACGGTATATAAAGTGTAACTGAGCTGAATATAAAATCTAGCTGGCTCATTCCATGCTCTAGATGTTAATTTTTTTAATCTTTCCATATCTCAAAACCCAGGCTCTATGATTGTTGTCCCCGTCCTATCCTCTTCCAAACTACTTTCATATTTTCTTCTAAAACACATGTAATAGCCATTGACCTATCATCAGCCTCCACCAAACGTCTCTTTGTCGTTTTCCTTTCGGAGATTGCCTAATAGAAAATGCATTCGGGCTCAAATTTAGCTCGTTTAAGGCTCGTTATGCTAACGAGCTGAACATGAGCCATACCTGCTCAGTTCGAGACGGACTCGGGCCGAGCTTGAGCTAGCATAAACTAAGCCGAGCCGAGCTTGGACAAGGCTCGGCTCGTTTAAGCTCGGCTCGGTTACGCCCTAGTCCTAAGAACATTTCCCCCGGATTTTTAACTTCATAAAAGAAAATACACTTGGTACAAGAGGTGAATTTTTTAGTCACAGCACAAAATTTACAAGGAAAAATCATATACATGTTTTGTAGAATTGTGGGCCCATTTGAGCAAAGACTAGCATTAGCTGACATTGACAGGTGAATTTTGTTCATATTTGGGGCACACGTGACACTCTCCTCCTCTGGTACGTGGGGACAGTTTGCATTGGCTTCCGCGTTCTCGTGCTTCATCGTTGGTTGCAAATCTTGATGTGCAATTTGATGCTGTATTGCAGACGGTTCCAAAACCAAAAAAATAAAATAATCACAAAATCTTTACCCTCCTAACTAGAAGTCTATCAGATAATGTCATTAATTAACAAAATAAATGATTGAGAAAATGATAAAATTTGCCAAATTAAGAATTGAGATGAGGGAACAGGAGTCTGTGCTATCGGTCTCTACTATTTTCCAATGCTATGTAAATCCTAACCACGCACCATCCATAAAAAAAAACACAAGCCTGTGGGCACCATCCATAAAAAAAAAACACAAGCCTGTGGGCCCCTCATTTTACCCTATTATCTACCGTTGGATTCCACTTGTTTCTAATAGCATGGACAAATAATAGCAGGCGCTCCAGATCCGTCCACCTCATCAACCACAAAATACAAAAATAAGAAAATAAAAAGTTAACGATCCACTTTCCTTCTCTCATTCATTAAACATTCTCTCTCAATAAAGAAATTTTACACACGTATTCAGTGTGATGTATATATGTTGTTCAAAATATACACGCGTGCATCGAATGTGTAAAATACTAATGAATATAATGGTTGTTTAACACATGGACACTTGATAATTCAATATTCGATTTTTTTTACTGACTCATCGATCATCGTTACATCTAAATGAAGTCATGAGAAACATTAACTATAAAAAAAACTGTGATAATGACCATTAAGACTCTGCATGCTCACACGATCACTGATAATGCTCGATATTAACGACCTCCAAGATCAGGACACGTGGCAGATGACGTGTCCCAAGACTCAGAAGAAAGGGCCCACAGGGGCCGACCAGGCCACCCTGTGCCCGACCTGCAAGTGCAAACTGGCCCACCTCGGGGCCCTCTGCGAATTAGCCTCCTCGGCCACTCAGCCCGTCCCGAGCTGCCACAAGACCAAGACTCCTCGGCCTCCTCACTCGTCCCCGAGCCCCCGGCCGAGGCCGCCTTCCTCGGCCCTCCGACCAACTCCACCACTCACAGGTGTAACCGCCGCTCCGCGAATCTCGCCATACGCAGATTCTACACCAACAACATCCTACGTTCTACGCTATCACGATCCCCATTAATGGGCGATCCGCTCTCTGCCCAGGCGTGACGTCGGTAACTACCGGCGAGATTCTCGTGTCTGCTGCTGCGTGCCACCACCGCTATATAAACCTCCCTCACATAGGGGTCAAGTAAGCCATTCTTTACACTTTACGCCGTTACTCTGCTCGGATCTCACCACTAAATTGAGCGTCGGAGGGTCCTCGGTGGTACCAAACCACCCCGGGACTTCTTTGCAGGTACTCGGCGACAGCCTCCTCACCTCACCTCCTCCTCTCAAAACCCATTGAGACCCACACGCAACGAAGGACAATCAACCAAGTTCACCTCGAGATCAACGGAAGACAACATCTGACGGAGGCCCGAAAAGGAGCTCCATCAGTTGGCGCCGTCTGTGGGAAACATAACTCCACAAAATACAAAGTTGGCGTTCCGATCTCCGCCCGCATGGCAACCGACTCCCCTAAAAATCCAAACGCCCGCTACCGCCTCCCTCGCAACGGGGACGCAGGCGGACCCTCGCCTAAGGTCGTCGGTCTCCCCGCAGGATGCCGCCTCACAGGCTCCGGTGGCCGCCCGGCTAAAAGAGCTAGGGGCCGGGAGCCCATCACCTTTGGCGACGAGGATCTCCACGGCATATCTGTACCCCACAGCGACCTGCTGATGATCGTAGCGCGGATTCACCGATACGAGGTCCATCGAATACTCATTGATTCAGGCAGCTCGGCGGACATCCACTTCCACGACTGCTTTCTGCGAATGGGGCTGGCTTCAGCGGACTTGAGGCCGACCTCCTACGTCCTCTCGGGATTCACCAACCACTCCGTCCCGGCGCAAGGGGTGGTCACCCTGCAGTTCACGATCGGGGAGCCCGGCCGCACGCGCACGCTGCCGGTGGACTTCATTGTGGCTAGGGTCCCCTCGGCCTACAACGTCCTCCTCGGCCGGCCGACGCTGAACTCCCTCCAGGCCCAGATCTCGACATACCACCTGGCGATAAAATTCCCCCTCGACCAGGGTGGGGCGGGACGAGCCAACGGAAGCCAACGGGTCGCGGAGGTAGGTCTGATAGAGGCATCTTCCCCCGAGCAACACGCTGATAGCGCCGATGCATGCGGTGGCATGGAGGGGTCCCTAGACACCCGGGACGAGCGGAAGGAGGTCCGTGGGGCACCGGTCGAGCCACTGACCGAGGTGCCCTTAGCGGAAGGAGACCCAGGGAAGACCGTCCAGGTCGGGTCACTCCTGACGGGAACCCAGCGGGATGACCTGACCGAGTTCCTCTGGAGCAATTCCGACGTCTTCGCCTGGGCCCCAGCCGACATGCCTGGGATCGACCCCAAAATCATCTCCCACAAGCTCGGGGTTGATCCTACGGCCCGACCCGTCAGGTAGAAGAAAAGGAGCTTCGCCCCGGTCAAACAAAAGGCCATCGAAGAAGAAGTTGACCGACTCCTCACCGCCAACTTCATCAGGAACGTGCCCTACTCGGAGTGGCTGGCCAACGTGGTCCTGGTCAAGAAGTCGAGTGGGAAGTGGCGTATGTGCGCCGACTTCACCGACCTCAACAAGGCCTTCCCCAAGGACAGCTTCCCGCTCTCCCGCATAGACCAGCTCGTCGATAGCTCGGCCGGGCACGAGCTCCTGAGCTTCATGGACGCTTTCTCCGGCTACAACCAAATCCGCATGAACCCTGACGATGAAGACATGACCGCATTCACGACGGACCGGGGGGTGTACTGCTACAGAGTGATGCCATTCGGCCTCAAGAATGCCGGGGCCACATACCAGAGGCTGGTCAACCGCATGTTCAAGCCGCAGATCAGCAGAAACATGGAGGTCTACATCGACGACATGCTCGTCAAGTCCGTCTCGTCGGCCGACCATGTCGAGGACCTGGGCGAGGCGTTTAAGGTGCTCCGCAAGTTCCACATGAAGCTGAACCCTGCCAAGTGTACGTTCGGAGTTACCGGAGGGAAATTCCTCGGGTTCATGGTCACTCACCGAGGGATTGAAGCTAACCCGGAGAAGATCGACGCCATCCTGAGCATGACCGCACCCAGGACCAACGTCGAAATCATGCGACTCACAGGGCGGATCACCGCTCTGAGCCGTTTCATGTCCAGGTCGGGGGAGAAGTGCCTCCCGTTCTTCAAGGCGCTGAAGAAAATTCCAAGGTTGGAGTGGTCGAAAGATTGCCAAGCCGCCTTTGACCAACTGAAGAGGCACCTGCAACACTGCCCCTACTCACCCGGCCCATGGAAGGCGACGAGCTGTCGCTGTACCTGGCAGTATCCGACCAAGCGGCAGGGTCAGTGCTCGTCCGAGAGGCCGAGGGGGTGCAGAGGCCAGTGTACTATGTGAGCCATGTATTCAAAGACGCGGAGACGAGATACCCCGCCATAGAGAAGATCGTCCTGGCCCTCGTAGTAACCTCGCGGAAGCTGCGGCACTACTTCCAAGCACACACCATCATCGTCCTCACTGAGCGCCCCTTGGGGGCTATCCTGGCATCGCCAGAATCCTCTGGTCGTCTAGAGAAATAGAGATGGGAGCTGTCTCAATTCGACATAAGGTATCGCCCGAGGCAAGCCATCAAGGCACAGGCCCTGACTGATTTCGTCGTCGAATGCACCATTCCTAGCAGGAAGCAGGATCCCGTGCCGCCCCCGCAGCCCGGCATCCCGACCAGGAAGTCCCCAGCTCAGCCCCGGAGTGGGTCATCTACTGTTGGATATGTATGCCCTAGAGGCCATTATTGTATAGTACTAGTTTGTATAATACATTTTGGAGGCATGGAATATATATACGGGTTTACGACAGTCTTGCTCGATATAGTAGTATGCTACTTGGTTTGTTTCTATCTTAATATGTGTATATGTTTCTTTTAACATATCGCTAATACATATTGATGGAGCCCTTAGGATCTTTGCTTGACTACCGGCGTTGTGATGGCGATCACACTAGTGGGGGCTGGGTAGTCTATAACCACATCCTTATTTTGGTCCCTAGTCGTAGGATTATCGAGACAGGGCATCGATACTCCAGAGTAGACTGGTGCATATGCTTCTCGTCCTAGCGGGGGAGATGGTCTGTCCCACAGCCATCAGTACGTCGTACTGGAGATAGTATGCAGGTGCTCGTTAGGTTACGAGTATACTGGACATGACTCGTCGGAAACTGTTGGTTGGTATTATACATATCGTCAGTTAACAGTTCCCAGGTGACATGAGTACAGCTTAGTCCATTGACTTGACACTGTCACTTCGTCTCGAGTGTGTTCCCGCTTTTCTTAGATTACTACCCTACCACGGCTCTACTGAGTCGTGCAAACAGGTAGTAATTGGGTGCAGTCTCGAAGCACTTGGAGGCAGTGACGGTTAGACAGGATTCGTCTCTCCCGGTATTGGGAGTTGATATCGCGTTGTGTCTAGAAAAGCCATTACACATAGTCGTCCCTGGCCAGGGCAAGCGAGATTTACTGGTAGTATTTCCAGTAGTTTTTCAGGGTGTTCTGGGCTATACTCCGACACGACTTGTACCGCTATTAGAGGACTGACGTTTACCGCCCCTTAGGCCCGCCATGCGATACTCTCAGACGAACAGACCGGACTGTACGGAGATTGTCACATTCAGGCTCAGTAGGAGTTCAGATGGGTTCACCTCATCGGTCTTCTGATCGGCATCTACCTGGGGACCGTTACGTACAGCTAGTACCGCATGCGGCCTGTGGTTAAACCCACTGCCAGCGTAGTGTCGAGCCTTTAGAGTCCTACACAGAGGGTTATTCGCCTTTGGGAAAAACAGAGTAGAGGTCGCATGGTTTTGCGACAGGGTTTGTTCACATCCGCGCACTTGTGCACGTTTGGTGTCTGGGCGGTTATTACTGGCGGGCTTTGGTTTAAGCCAGATCCTAGTATTTGTTTTGGGATTGGTTTTGTCTCATTGTATTCGTGTTCCTCGGAACACGGATGCGGGTGTGTATGCACAGTTGACAGAGCCGGAGGATTCTCATTAGGGTTATTGACCGTTGACTTTTTCCAAACCCTAATGAGAATGAGAAATATGATTAATGATATTAATTAAAGATAATTATGCCATGGTTAGGTTGACCATTTGACTTATGTTGACATTTTGACTTTGGTTGACCGGTTGACTTATGTTGACAATTTGACCATCATCATTTCACATGGAAAATGCTTCTTGATTCTTGCAAAATTCATTTAATGTGAAATGATAATGGTCATTCCAAATGAACCATTACAATTTCTTTTTAATTATTATTATTAATTCATTATTCTCTCATATGAGAGTATGGTTGCAAAAAGCTAGCTCATTCTCTCTTACTCTCTCTCTCATGTTTTGAGCTCTCCCTCTTCCTCTCAAAGCTTAAGTGTTCTATGTGTTGGAAATCATAAGCTCTTGAGACAAAACCATCAAGACTCATCTCTACTCTTTCTAGGGTTCTTTGTCTAGCAAACCTAGCACTCTAGTTACCTCTTGGTTGAGGTAGGAGCTCAAATTCGAGGCCCTCGAGTGGATTTATTTTCGGCAAAGAGAAGACGACGAGGAGGAGCCGTCTACGCCACTACAAGGAGCAAGCAAGAAGGAGAACCACAACAAGAAGAGAAGGAGTTCAAGATCTAGGTATAACCATTTTACATAGTAGCTAGAACTTGTAGTTTATGTGTTAGTTTTTGTTTAGCAAAGATTCATCATGGATGGTCCATGTCACCTTGTTAGAAAATTTTGATTTTTACCTATTCCGTCTTCCCGAAAGAACCGGGGTGGGTAACGTGGACCTAACAGTGGTATCAGAGCCTAGCTAAATAACAACTAGCATGTTAGCAAAGTGATTGGAACTTCGATCCGAAAAAATAATTGCGAAACATATCAAAAAACCATACTTTCTGCCATTTTTCAAAACTGCTCTAAAAATAATTCCACACACCTTAAAAATCAGTGCAGGGTTTTTTAGGAACATACAAGAAAAACGAGCCCTTGACTCGGTCAACGCGCCGCGGAAGCGCGGAGAAACCACGCGTTTCGCCGCGAATCCGCGGCCGAGTTGACTCGGCCGCGACTCGGATTTCCTGCAGATTGTTCAGTGTAATGTTTTGGGATTTTTAAGATATTTTGTTTCTGCCCAGATTATCCAGAAAACAATGTTGTGTTTGGGGTAGTTACAAATTGGTATTTTGATCGAAGTTCTACATACTTTTGCTAAATGGTTATATCTGTAATGTGATATATGCACTGAACGTCGACTAATCGCCATACGTCGATTAGTGGGGGTTGTGTATATCTGTGATCTGTAATGTTGTTGGATTGTGTATATGAACTTGTTGGATTGTCGCGGACGAATAGCCGGGGTTTTGTGAGATGAGAGCTTCTTTTTCTTTCATTTGATATAATATGTAAATTGATGTAATATTATTTTTATGGCCGCACATCCGGGATAAGGTTGTAGCCGCCATTGTATATTATTTCTTTTACTGTTTTTGCTCCTAGGATAGACCCAAGGTGGGGTGCACAAACTACCGGATACTTTGAAGTGCCGACTGGCCTACTCACGTTGTTGAGGGAGGTTGCTTCACTTCGGATACTTGGCGGGTAGTTTGCCGCACCCGTAGGGGTCTAGGGTGGGGTGTGGCTATTCATCGCGACCGTGTAATCCGTCTTTCGTTGCAAGCTCGAACGAAACGCGGATTCCTAGCATATCCAATGTGTTCATCTGTGATCTGGAATGGCTATCATTGCATCTGACGAATGTATATATCTATATATGATATCTAGTAAGCGTTGCTTATGTTTTGCATCCGCGCTAGTCCAGCCCCCGCTCTGTCGTTAGTTAAGTAACCTAACAGGTGATGACGGGGCCCCGTGGCGAATGCGGATGGCATAAGCGTACGTCATATTTTCGTTGTTTTCTGCAATGGTAGGATTAATTGATGGGACGCATTATATTAATGCAAAGAAAAATAAACCTAAAAGACGTTGTTGGAACAATTTTCAAAAAGCTGTTATTACAAGGACGTTCTCTTTTGTTTTGCAAAGAAGTATTCGGTTATGAATGCCCAGCACCTCATTCGACGAGGCAAGGGCCGAGATCCCTTCATCGGGAGTGACCCCTTGGACAAAAGTTTGTGTCAGGATAATAACTTCACTATAGTCGATTATTCTTGCTTTGCATCGAGGTATGCAGTTTGCAATATCCTGCACCTCATTCGACGAGTAAAGAGCCGAGATCCCTTCACAGGGAGTGACCTCTTTAGCAAAAGTTTTCGTCACTATAATTTTAAAAAGGTTATCAGGTTCCTTCAACGATATCAAGTTCATTACGTTAATGGGTTTTTTGCCAAAAACCCAGCCGTAGCCCTCCGTCATTTCTTATAAGTTATACTTAGTATTCGTGCTGCGTTTGTTGACTGTGTTAAGGCGCGGTGAACGGTAGCTGAGTATTGCTTATCTGTAGAATACAATGTGATTGGTTAAGACAGTCGTGTAACCTTTTTGACTGTGTCAAGGGTTATGCGGGTGGGTTTAATGCAATCAAGATAATGACGGGTTGAACTTGACTAGGATTCTTTGATTTGTTGACTGTGTCAAGGTCACTTGGGTCCTAGGGGCAAAAATCAACATCGGGAGTTTCTAAAGAAACTGAAACTTGCAGATTTAGCATACCTTCTGGAGTGTGGTGACTAGAGTGGATTCCATCTAGGTCATCGCACAATGATAGTTGGATCCCGATCCCACTGATGAGTTGGATTACTCTCGGGAGATTATTTCACTTAACAATCAATGCTATAAACCGAGTAGGTGTCTAGATCGGTGTTAGCGGGGCTACGCCTCCACGGAAAAGAGGTTATTTAATTAAGGAACTTCGCGAAAGCGTTGGAAAACCTCCCTCGAAGTACCAACACTAGCCTGGCCGAAAGGTTAAGTAAGTATTGTGACGTGCAATTAATCCTGAATAGTTCTTCTTTTAAAGGTTTGAAGAAGAATTTGAGGAAATAGTGGGAGCCATCCTGATTAGATAAATTAATAAACCAATCTAATCTTGTAAGAGCGTACGCTGAGTGTTTCTTTTCTCTCTCTCCAGGTAGCAACCATTTCACGCCCTAATCAAAATAATAAAATGTATCGCTTGACCGATCCGAATTCTTATTCGAGGCTAGGGAACGTTGGTTCGGCTCTAACTTACGACAACAATCATAAGTATGAGCAAGGGAAAGAGGATTGTATGGATTCCAAGGATACCCAGTTGAAGAAGAAGCATAGTTTTGCATCTACTTCAGGTGTTCTTGTAATTGAGAACTGCTTTACGGTCAGCCTTACCTCCTGGGTACTTGATACCGGATCAGGATCTCATATCTGTGATTTATTGTAGGGACTGAGAAAAAGTAGGAAAGTTGCACCTAGTGATATGTCGCTCAGGGTAGCGAACGGAGCACAAGTTAATGCTGCAGCCGTCGGTGAATATCACCTAGTGTTGCCAAATGGCAATACTATGATTTTGAACGAATGCTACTATGTACCTTCCATGGTTTGCAACATCATATCAGTTTTTTTACTCAATAAAGATGGATATAACTTTGTTCTTGATAGCAACATCATGAACATTTACCTTCATAAGGTACTGGTTGCAGAAGGTACACTGTGTAATGGTATCTACGTTCTAAATCAGAATACAGTTCTCAATGTACAAAACACACGCAAGAGGAAGAGTTTAGATGCGAACGAATCCTACTTATGGTATTGTAGACTTGGTCATATCAGAGAGAAAAGACTAAGTAAGTCGCATAAAGATGAACTCTTGGATACGTTCGAGTTTTCATCTTATGAAACTTGTCAGTCTTGTCTCAAAGGAAAGATGACCAAATCTCCATTCACCGGACATGGAGAAAGGCCAGCAGAGCTCTTGGGACTCATACACAGTGATGTATGTGGTCCAATGTCTATACATGCAAGGGATGGGTTCTCGTACTTCATCACATTCACCGACGATCTCTCTAGGTTCGGATATGTGTATCTGATGAAACACAAATCTGAAGCTTTTGAGAAATTCAAGGAATTCAGAAACGAAGTAGAAAACCAGACTGGCAAAAGTATCAAGATCCTCCGATCGGATAGGGGAGGGGAGTACTTAAGCACGAAATTCCTAGATTACTTAAAAGAGAATGGTATTCTCTTTCAGCTTACTCCTCCTTATACACCACAGCACAACGGTGTATCGGAACGGAGAAATCGTACCCTATTGGATATGGTTCGCTCCATGATGAGTAGTGCCGAGTTGCCTCTTTCATTCTTAGGATATGCACTTTAAACAGCAGCACATCTATTGAATCAAGTTCCATACAAATCCGTGCCTAAGACTCTGTATGAAATATGGAGTGGTAAGAGTTTGTATCTTATACGTATTAAGATTTGGGGTTGCCCAGCTTATGTCAAAAAGCAGAACCCAGAAAAACTTGAGGCACGGGCAGTTTTGTGTAAGTTTGTGGGATACCCAAAAGATTCTAGTGGGTATCTATTCTACCATGCAGAGGAACAGAAGATAATTGTTTCCAGGAACGCCACATTTTTGGAAAAAGAATTTCTTGTTAAAAATATTAGTGGCAGCACGGTAAAACTGGATGAAATTCCAGAGACACAAACTATAACTGAAGATTTGGTAGAATCGTTAGATTCGGTTACACCCAACGAACCTCAGCCACTCCGCAGATCTGGTAGGATTTCTCATCCGCCCGAGAGATACTACGGTTTTCTTATAGACGGGGATCGAGAGGATTGCATCTTGGAAGAAGATGACCCTACCAGTTTCAGGCAGGCCATTATCAGTAAGGACTTTGATAAGTGATTAGATGCTATGCAATCCGAAATGGAGTCCATGTACACCAATAAAGTGTGGACCTTGGATATTGCTCCACCTGGGGTAAAACCTGTTGGATGCAAATGGATCTACAAAAGGAAATTTGGTGTAGATGGGTAGGTGGAAACCTATAAGGCTAGACTCGTTGCAAAAGGTTTTCGTCAAAAACCTGGTGTGGACTATGGCGAAACTTTTTCTCCAGTGGCTATGCTCAAATCCATTCGGATCCTACTTGCCATTGCTGCCTTCCATGACTATGAGATCCGGCAGATGGACGTAAATACGGCTTTTCTAAACGGCTGTTTGGAAGAGTGCGTTTACATGGATCGGCCAGAAGGTTTCGTAGACAGTGGGAGCAGCGGGAAGGTGTGCAAGTTACTTAAATCCATTTATGGATTAAACCAGGCATCGCGGAGCTGGAACATCTATTTTGATGAGGCAATCAAGGAATTTGATTTCATCAAGAACGAAGATGAACCTTGTGTCTATAAGAAGATTGTAGGACGAACTATTGTGTTCCTAGTCTTATACGTGGACGACATTCTTTTGATAGGAAATGATATTCCTAAGCTACAATCGGTCAAGCTATTCTTGTCACAACGGTTCTCCATGAAGGACCTGGGTGATGCCTCGTACATTCTAGGGATCAAGATCTACAGAGATAGATCCAAGAGACTACTGGGACTTTCGCAGTCCAAGTACATAGAGACCGTACTAAAGAAATTTAGTATGGAAGATTCCAAGCGCGGTAATATATCCGCATTGCATGGAATCACCCTCTCCAAGAAGATGTCTCCTAAGACTGACGAGGAGAGGGTTCGCATAAGCACTATACCCTACGCTTCGGCGGTAGGATCTATAATGTATGCGATGCTATGTACAAGACCAGATGTAGCTTACGCGTTGAGCGTGGTGAGCCGGTATCAGTCAGACCCAGGTGAGGACCACTGGACGGCAGTGAAGAACATTCTCAAGTACCTGAGAAGGACTAAGGAGATGTTCCTGGTTTACGGTAATGGAAACCTCAGGGTCGAGTCCTTTACCGATTCAAGCTTCCAGAGTGACAAGGATGACAGCAAGTCTGTCTCGGGTTTTGTGTTTACCCTCAACGGAGGGACGGTGTGTTGGAGGAGTTCCAAACAGGATACCGTCGCAGACTCGACGATGGAGGTTGAATACATTGCTGCAAGCGATGCCGCAAAAGAGACGGTCTGGATGAAGAAGTTCATTAGTGAACTTCAGGTGGTTCCGTCCATTGTTGACCCAATACCTTTGTATTGCGATAACAATGGGGCTATAGCTTTAGCGAAGGAACCAAGGTCCCATCAGAAATCCAGACACATCTTAAGGCGGTATCACCTGATCAGGGAGATCATTGATCGCCAGGAGATCGAGGTACGGAGAGTGGACACAAAAGACAACACGGCCGATCCATTCACAAATGCCCTCCCTCAAACACAGTTCGAGCGACTTTTTGAGCTATTGGGTATGCGGTACACCAGCAGCTGGCCTTTAGTGCAAATGGGAGATTGTTGGATATGTATGCCTTAGAGGCCATTATTGTATAGTACTAGTTTGTATAATACATTTTGGAGGCTTGGAATATATATACGGGTTTACGACAGTCTTGCTCGATATAGTAGTATGCTACTTAGTTTGTTTCTATCTTAATATGTGTATATGTTTCTTTTAACATATCGCTAATACATATTGATGGAGCCCTTAGGATCTTTGCTTGACTACCGGCGTTGTGATAGCGATCACACTAGTGGGGGCTGGATAGTCTATAAGCACATCCTTATTTTGGTCCCTAGTCGTAGGATTATCGAGACAGGGCATCGATACTCAAGAGTAGACTGGTGCATACGCTTCTCGTCCCAGCGGGGGAGATGGTCTGTCCCACAGCCATCAGTACGTCGTACTGGAGATAGTATGCAGGTGCTCGCTAGGTTACGAGTACACTGGACAGGACCCATCGGGAACTGTTGGTTGGTATTACCTATCGTCAGTTAACAGTTCCCAGGTGACATGAGTACAGTTTAGTCCGTTGACTTGACACTGTCACTTCGCCTCGAGTGTGCTCCCGCTTTTCTTAGATTACTACCCTACCACGGCTCTACTGAGTCGTGCAAATAGGTAGTAGTTGGGTGCAGTCCCGAAGCACTTGGAGGCAGTGACGGTTAGACAGGATTCGTCTCTCCTGGTATTGGGAGTTGATATCACGCTGTGTCTAGGAGAGCCATTACATATACTCGTCCCTGGCCACGGCAAGCGAGATTTACTAGTAGTGTTTCCAGTAGTTTCTCAGGGTGTTCTGGGCTACACTCCGACACGACTTGTACCACTAATAGGGGACTGATGTTTACCGCCCCCTAGTCCCGCCATGCGATACTCTCAGACGAACAGACCGGACTGTACGGAGATTGTCACATTCAGGCTCAGTAGGAGTTCGGATGGGTTCACCTCATCGGTCTTCTGATCGGCATCTACCTGGGGACCGTTACGTACAGCTAGTACCGCTTGCAGCCTGTGGTTAAACCCACTGCCAGCGTAGTGTCGAGCCTTCAGAGTCCCACACAGAGGGTTATTCGTCTTTGGGCAAAACAGAGTAGAGATCGCATGGTTTTGCGACAGGGTTCGTTCACATCCGCGCACTTATGCACGTTTGGTGTCCGGACAGTTATTACTAGCGGGCTTTGGTTTAAGCCAGATCTTAGTATTTGTTTTGGGATTGGTTTTGTCTCATTGTATTCGTGTTCCTCGGAACACGGATGCGGGTGTGTATGCACAGTTAACAGAGCCAGAGGATTCTCATTAGGGTTATTGACCGTTGACTTTTTCCAAACCCTAATGAGAATGAGAAATATGATTAATGATATTAATTAAAGATAATTGTGCCATGGTTAGGTTGACCATTTGACTTATGTTGATATTTTGACTTTGGTTGACCGGTTGACTTATGTTGACAATTTGACCATCATCATTTCACATGGAAAATGCTTCTTGATTCTTGCAAAATTTATTTAATGTGAAATGATAATGGTCATTCCAAATGAACCATCACAATTTCTTTTTAATTATTATTATTAATTCATTATTCTCTCATATGAGAGTATGGTTGCAAAAAGCTAGCTCATTCTCTCTTGCTCTTTCTCTCTCATATTTTGAGCTCTCCCTCTTCCTCTCAAAGCTTAAGTGTTCCATGTGTTGGAAATCATAAGCTCTTGAGACAAAACCATCAAGACTCATCTCTACTCTTTCTAGGGTTCTTTGTCTAGCAAACCTAGCACTCTAGTTACCTCTTGGTTGAGGTAGGAGCTCAAGTTCGAGGCCCTCGGGTGGATCTATCTTCAGCAAAGAGAAGACGATGAGGAGGAGCCGTCTACGCCACTACAAGGAGCAAGCAAGAAGGAGAACCACAACAAGAAGAGAAGGAGTTCAAGATCTAGGTATAACCATTCTACATAGTAGCTAGAACTTGTAGTTTATGTGTTAGTTTTTGTTTAGCAAAGATCCATCATGGATGGTCCATGTCACCTTGTTAGAAAATTTTGATTTTTACCTATTCCGCCTTCCCGAAAGAACCGGGGTGGGTAACGTGGACCTAACATCTATGTCGACGGGTCTTCCACCGAGGAAGGCTGCGGTGCCGGCCTCATTATCCGGGGCCCGAACGGAGCCGAGATGGAGTATTCCTTGAGGCTTGGTTTCAAAGCATCGAACAACGCGGCGGAGTACGAAGCCCTCCTAGCCGGACTGTGCATGGCCGTCGGGCTGGGATTGAAGGTCGTCCGGGTCCGCAGCGACTCGGCCCTAGTCGTCGGCCAAGTAACCGGCCTCTTCGAGGCTCGAGAGCCCCTAATGATGAAATACCTAGACGAGGTGAGGAAGCTCCGAAAAAACTTCGACGAAGTCCAGGTGGAACAAGTACCCAGACAAATGAATGCTCAAGCAGACGCCCTAAGCAAGTTGGCTTCATCATACTCGGCCAGCAACAGGCAGTCGATACTCTTTGAAACCTTGGCCCGACCCAGCGTTGGAGACGAGGCGGCGACACTCCAAGTGTACGCAACACAGGAGAATGACCCAGATTGGAGGAAGCCCCTCGTGGAATTCCTGAAAGACGGCACGCTCCCGGAAGATAGTGCAGCCGCCCGCCGCCTCCGGGCCAGAGCCACCCACTTCATCTGGAGCAACGGGAAGCTCTTCAAGAAGGCCTTCACTCAGCCCCTACTCCGGTGCGTTGACCACCACGATGCCAACTACGTCCTGCGGGAAATCTATGAAGGGGTGGGCGGCGCACACCAGGGGGCCCAAAAGGCACTACTTCAGGGTTACTATTGGCCCACCATGCACGAAGACGCCCTGAAGCTGGTCAGGAGGTGTAAGAGCTGTCAACTCCATGGCAGTATCCCCCGCCACCCGGCTACCGAGCTAACGGCCCTGACGTCCCAGTGGCCATTCGCCCAATGGGGATTGGATATGATCGGCCAGTTCCCCACGGGAACTGGCGGACATAAATACATTCTCGTCGTGGTGGACTACTTCACCAAATGGATTGAGGCCGTTCCTATCAGGAAACCGGACGCCGCCACAACCATCAAGTTCCTCCAAAACAACCTGATTCACCGGTTCGGGATCCCAAGGTGCATCATCATCGACCACGGGACGAACTTCGAAAACGAGAAAGTAAGGGACTTCTGCAAAGAATACCACATCCTCATGAAGTTTGCCGCGGTAGCGCACCCCCAATGCAACGGGCAGGCCGAGGTCGCTAACCGGGACGTCCTTAGGGGCCTCCGAACCCGCCTGGAAGGGAGGCAAGGCGGTTGGGTCGAGAAACTACCCCGGGTCTTATGGGCCCTGCGCACGTCAAAAAAGACTCCAACCGGGGAGACCCCTTTCAGCCTCTGCTACGGGACCGAAGCAATGGTCCCAGCGGAGATTGGGCTACCCAGCCACCGAGTCGAGCACTTTGACGATGAAGCAAACACCATGGCACTACGAACCAACCTCGACGTATTGTTGGAGAAAAGGGATTGGGCCCAGATCAGAGCCGCCGCCTACCAACTGCAAACGGCCCGGTACTACAACGCTCAGGTAAAACACTGATCCTTCAAGGCCGGGGATCTGGTCCTGCGGCGGAACGAGTTCATCGACCAAGGCAGGCTTCACAAGTTCTCCCCAAAGTGGGAAGGGCCCTTGCTCGTCTTCGAAGCGCTCCCCGACAGAGCCTACCGCCTGCAAGACGCGGACGGACGGAAGCTCCCTCGGCCTTACTATGCGGAGAAACTCAAGCTATACCTTTGAAGTCAAAACTAGCAAAGCGCCGCACCTCGGCTACCACTCAAGATCTCCCTTTGAAATGATGGTGTATAGCGTTATCTAGGATTCCTATCCATACGAATAAAGAAACTTTCGAACCTTCTTTCCCGGTAGGGTTCCCCCTGTACAACGAGAAGGGTCTCCTAGAGACGGTCGGGCCCGAGGTTCCCTCGCTCGGCTATCCCCAGCGGGCAGCTTCCCTGCCACAGCGCCAGGAATCAAAAACCTTCTCAGAGGCAGTCGAGCCCGAGGTTCCCTCGCTCGGCTATCCCCGGTGGGCAGCTTCCCTGCCACAACGCCGGGAATCAAAAAGTCCTCTCGGAGGCGGTCGAGCCCGAGGTTCCCTCGCTCGGCTATCCCCAGCGGGCAGCTTCCCTGCCACAACGCCAGGGATCAAAAGCCCTCCCAGAGGCAGTCGAGTCCGAGGTTCCCTATCTCGGCTATCCCCGGCGGGCAGCTTCCCTGCCACAACGCTAGGGATCACAAGCCCTCTCAGAGGCAGTCAAGCCCGAGGTTCCCTCGCTCGGCTATCTTTCAGGACAAAAGCCCTCGCCAAAAGGCACCGGACAGTGACCCTGCCCGGCCAAGGGTCCTTGGTGGGCTTCTTAAGCCTTATAGCTCTTCCCGCGTCAAGGACCAAAGTTCTCCCAGAGGCAATCGGGTCCTCACTCGGCTATCCCCGGCTGGTAGCTTCCTACCACAACC
Source organism: Agapanthus africanus (assembly GCA_030015575.1). Lineage (NCBI taxonomy): Eukaryota > Viridiplantae > Streptophyta > Magnoliopsida > Asparagales > Amaryllidaceae > Agapanthus > Agapanthus africanus. The sequence continues at coordinate 135,929,466 of CM057342.1, forward strand.
GACAGGGATCAAAGTTCTCGCCAAGAGGCACTGGGCAGTAACCCTGCTCGGTCCCCGTCCTGAAGGATCAAAAGCCCTCGCAAGAGGCAACCGAGCAGCTACCCTGCTCGTCAAAAACTCCGGCTAGTAGTTGCCTACCCACGACGCCAGAGATCAGATCCCTCACCAAGAGGCAACCACACATCCTCATGACCCGGTCATTCTTAGTGGCCCTCCGCAGCCCAAAGCCCTCGCAGCGGCAACCAAACGGCCACCCTGCTCGACCAAGCCCGGCTGGTTGCCCTGTGGCCGCGCTTAAGAATCCGAGACACCCGGAAGGACGGCTGGTTCATCTAAATCTGAACGATCTCCCATCGACCTGGGGGGTACATGAGGATACCTCCGCGACAGCGCTTGGCACCCTCGCCGGCTGGCAAACTCGACAGGAGATCGCCGGACATATGGCCAACCTTACACGGAAACACAACAATACAAGCAAGGACATCCTACGAACGTCCTTCACACAAAAAAAAGAAGAGAAAAAATACAAACCGACGAATCAAGGGTTCTTTTTTCTTTTATTGCCAAAGTCAAGATCTTTACAAAGGGTACTGTGGGGCCCCCCAGCCCTATAAACTGCCCGGAGGCTTACTTCGGCCACTTCATCGTCGGCGTCACGGCCCAAGTCCCTACCACCGAAGACTTTGCCACCAAGGGCGTGCCCGGCTTCCCTCGTCATCCCTTGCCGGAGACCTCGTCGCCGGAAGCGGAACCCGAGCGCGGAGTTCACCATCGTCGAACTCGGAAAGCTGTTCCTTCACGGCGTCCAAAGCCTTATTCTACGCAACGGCAGAATACTCCCCGAGCTCGGCGTAAAACTGCTCCGATGCTTTGTACTCGGCCACAGCTTTCTTGGCCCGAGCCTCGGCAACCTGGGCCTTCAGCAGCGCCGCCTCAGCATCCCCCCTGCTTGCGTCCCTCTCCTTCTCCAGTGCCGCAAAGCGTTCGGCCATGTCTGCCAGCTTCCTATCGGCAAGTCGGAGAGACGCGTTCAGACGGCGAAGGGCACCCCGAGTCGCCGAGTTGGCGAGCTCCGCAGCCTCCGCCCGGCCCGCCACGACGTCGGCCTTATCCCTCTCCTGGCGCAGGTCACGTTGCAAGATCTCGACCTCCGAAGGAAATGTCTCCACTGGCCTCGGGGCGTAAAACGCCCCCTCGGCCTCCATGCGAATGGCGAGGACGCAGCGCTGAAGAACCTGACATAAAGCCGATGAGAAACCAGGAAGCATCCGAACCAAGGAAAGGCATACCAAGACAAATACGCGTAGAGGGATTCGTACCTGGACCGCCCCTTGGGCCATGGCCTCCAATTGATCCCTCAAGAAGCCACACAAGAGCTTTCCCCCAGCCGATTCCTCCATCCCGACGAGCAGACCAGTGGCAACGGAAAGCCCAGACGGAACAGTGAAGACGGAGCCCCCTTCCCGCACGGGAATCCCTTCGGGGGCCTTCGACAGCGGCGCACGAGAAACCGTCCTTTTCCTCTTAGGAAGAGGCCGGCCCTCGCCCTCCTCCCGTCACCCGTCTGGGACTCGGGTAACGGCTGACGACTCCGGCCGCCGCCTGAGAAACTCCCAGATGCCGCCGACGAAATGGACGGCCCTGCTGTCGGCGGAGGGCGCGAGTTGGCCAGGGGCTCGGCTACACCACTAGCTTCCCCCCAGCGTGAGCCGTCCGAAAAGTGGGAGCGAACCATATCTCATGAAAGAGGAAGAACGCCAAGCGACAGCGACTCGAGGAAGAAGGGAGATGAAAGGTTAGAGGCCTGGGGCGGGCCCCGCCCCCGTTTTATCACCGCATCCAACGGCGCCCGTCAACTCCCGCCGAAACGACTCCTCACGCCCAGCGGCTCCGATCGCTCCACGTGTCGGTCCTGCACTGGACTGCATCCAATCGGGCGCTGTAGGCCCGCGTACGTTGTACCGGCCAGTCGTCCTTTGACACGTGGACCATTGCTTCAGTTACATAGTGCACGAACCAGCACACCCTCTTTAAGGTGCGGAGACCTCGCCTTGGTTCGCTAGCAGAAAAGACAACCAATGGACCGAGAGCTCGCCCCGACGAAACCATAGAAGGGATCTTACCTCAGGAGGCCCGGCAGTCCACTCCTGACCCGACCACTAGCTGGTCGGGACAAGAGTGGGGGGCTAATGATAATGCTCGATATTGGCGACCTCCAAGATCAGCACACGTGGCAAATGACGTGTTCCAAGACTCAGAAGAAAGGGCCCACAGGGGCCGACCAGGCCACCCTGTGCCCGACCTGCAAGCGCAAACTGGCCCACATCGGGGCCCCCTGCGAATTAGCCTCCTCGGCCACTCAGCCCGCCCCGAGCTGCCACAAGACCAAGACTCCTCGGCCTTCTCGCTCGTCCCCGAGCCCCCAGCCGAGGCCGCCTTCCTCGGCCCTCCGACCAACTCCACCACTCACAGGCGTAACCGCTGCTTCGCGAATCTCGCCATGCGCAGATTCTACGCCAACAACATCCCACGTTCCACGCTATCACGATCCCCATTAATGGGCGATCCGCTCTCTGCGCAGGCGTGACGTCGGGAGCGTAACTGCCGGCGAGATTCTCGCGCTTGCTGCTGCGTGCCACCACCGCTATATAAACCTCCCTCACATAGGGGTCAAGTAAACCATTCTTTACACTTTACGCCATTACTCTGCTCGGATCTCACCACTAACTTGAGCGTCGGAGAGTCCTCGATGGTACCAAACCATCCCGGGACTTCTTTGCAGGTACTCGGCGACAGCCTCCTCACCCCACCTCCTCCTCTCAAAACCCATTGAGACCCACACGCAACGAAGGACAATCAACCAAGTTCATCTCGAGATCAACGGAAGACAACATCTGACGGAGGCCCGAAAAGGAGCTCCATCAATCACAAAATAGATTTATCATAAGGAAAATGACCTGAATCAGGGGGAATGGGACGGTCGGCATAAGAGCCGTGAGGAGCTCGGTAGATGTGTAGGCCTGGTGCCAAGGATCGCTCTGGTTGCTGACATGGCATCCGGCTATTCATGGGTCCGTTTGTAAGCCCGTGTGAGAAGAAAAGGGGTCATAAATTCCATGATCTGTGATCATTAAATCAAATACATATGAGATATTATGAGATGTATGAAATGTCATATGCATGCTCGCATGGCTAATTGGATGCAGCTGAGGGGCCATAAAGAATCGGGACCAAGAAAGATTTGGTGGTTAGAGTTGGAAACTGAAACCCAATGGATTACATCGCTCCCAAATGCATTAGGCATTCATATGCATATTTGTCTTTATCAAATATTTGTTAACATATTTATTTATTCATATATTTATCCACATGCATATTTGTCTTTATCAAATATTTTAAGTACTCATATTACATAAGCATTTAAATTCATTTTTTAGATGTGTAAATTTACATACATGTTTTTTTCCCGCACCCAAATCTGTGTCGTCTAGTATCTGTTTTATACCAATATCCAATTCGCATCGGTATCTTTCTCTTTAAAATCCGTTCTGCATCAGTATCAATGTTTCAAATACGGATATAGCTTCATAACGTCTAATCATATTTATTTCCTTAGTCATTTTTGTGCCATTATTATATAAATACAGATAAGATAACGCTCATATGCGCTCCATGTCCATTTAACATGTCATGAAACCCTTGAGGGCTCCACAAGCCAAGTCATGGCGGTATCAAATAAATTGTCGAATTGTAATACCAACATCTTGATTTAAATATACCTGCAAGTTGGAGGATGATGGATCACAGGAGGATTGACGAGTGCTTAATAAATATTTCTGCAATCAAAATAATACATGAAAATATTTAGAAAGATCTATCTCAATATATTACAGGGCAAAACGAAGTCTTCAATTTTGAAATTGATTGGTGATATGAAATATTATTTATTCAAAGAAATCATACTAAAAATGTCATTGTTTTATGTGCAATACACGTAATTAAATGACACTTCATTATTATTCTATAAGTGTGATGCACGTAATTATATTGTCATTTTATTATTATTTAAAAATTGCTATGCCTCTGTTAAATTAATAAAAAAAATCATCAATAATATATCAATAATGCCCACATGCCGAATTCCTAATCTTGTATATAATAAACCGGACATGTGCTATTGTACAAAGTTAGAAATTTTTTTTAAAAAATATTCTATTCATACCAATTATACTTATTAACATTAGTAGTACGTAGTAATAATTGTCATAATCATTATTTATTATTCTTGTAAAGATAACAAATAATAAAAACCAGTTTGCTTAAAAATTAAAGTGTCCAAATTTCTCCATTCTGTATATCACGTTTGTTATGAAGTTATTTTAAATGTTTCATCATCTAGACAGAAATATATTTTATGCAATATGAATAATTCCTTTTAGGTGTCTTTCGTAGCGATTATATATTAAATTTTCTTATTTGAGTTTTTATTACATAATATCCGCCATCAAATATTTGAACCTTTTGATTGTTTGTCTATCCTCAGCAGCGATGTCCGTTTTAATGATTTGTAATGGATAATCGTGTTTAAGAAAGCCAAATATTATAAAATAAAACAACAAGCATTTTATTTATAAGAATACATAAAATTAAAAAGAAATAATAGAAGGGGCAAAAATCACAAGCCTTTCTCTCGGTGACCAGCCACAAAGCCTCCAACATGAACTTTTCGCATGCTTCAAGCTCGCCCATCGAATTTATAGTCATCGGGTCAGGCTCAAAAAATCTGAAAATCGAACTAGAAATGAATTACATCAAATTGCAAAATCGTATCGGCTAATAAATTGTGTACTTTAATAGAAAAAAGAAAACATACTTAAGTCGTTCTTCCAATGTTTGCAATTGTTGTTGATTTCTACTAATGTCTTGCTGGAGCTCCTATAACATTAAAAGAATAAATTAAATTTAAATGATGAATATATACGGAAAAATAAATTGCAGGAAAAAAGAATATAATTTAATTAGCTAATACCTCTAAATGAGAATTAACCACTCCAGGGCTAAATATAAAATAAAAAAGGATTTAGTTAAAAAACTAGAAGAAATTTTAAAATTTTAGAGAAATTCATAAATAATTTTTTTTGCATACCTGGCTAGCTGAGTTGCCATGTCGCTCTCACACTTGAGCTTTTAAAGTGTCCTGATCAAATGCTGCATGATTTTTTTGTACACATGTACATATACATAGGATCTAACTTTCTTCAATATACAAAGAGAAGAAGAAAATGTAGCAAAATATTGAATTTTTTCACCTCTCGATTTTGAAAAGCCCTGCATCAAAAAATCAATTCAATAAAATATGAGAAATGATATTCATTAAGTACAAAATTACTTAAGAAATTTATAGTCATAAATAGAGGATGAACATTTAAAATCATACCATCTTCTATCATTCTCCGAGAGATCAACGTATCGGGCGAGGAGATCTTCAATTCTATTAATTATAAATATTTTCTTAGAAAAACGACGACAAAAAAAATACATTAACTAATCCATTTCACGACAACTATCTCTAACTTTCTATAAGCTTTGTTAAGACGGCTTTTGCGTGAACCTTCTTCTACCGGAGAAATGGCTCAGCCTGCCGGATGGAGAGAACATGATTAGAGCAATATCGATGCCACATAAGATGGAGAGCTCATACGCCTTTTTGACAAGGCCATTACGACGCTTCGAAAAAGTCACCTGCCGATTAGTGTTGTTCTCTATCCTCTTTATTTGAAGTTTCACACCATCCATGGTAATTCTTCGAAAAGGAGTTTTAAAATTGAGGAAATGGGGTAGAAGTTTTTTCAAGAGGAGAGAGAATAAGAATAGATAAAAGAAAAAGCTAAAAAAAAAATTAATTAAGAGAGAGGAAGGGAGGTGATGGAGGTCCTTTTCGGGTCTCCGTCAGATGTTGTCTTCCGTTGATCTCCCGGTGGATCTTGGAGGTGATCTCCTGTTATGTGTGGGTCTCAATGGGTTTTGAGGAGATTGGTGGTTTTGAGGAGTCAACGCCGAGTACCTGCAAAGAAGTCCCGGGGTGGTTTGGTACCACCGAGGACCCTCCGACGATCAAGTTAGTACGAGATCCGAGCAGAGTAACGGCTAAGTGGGGTGAAAAAAGCTTACTTGACCCCTCTGTGATGGGGGTTTATATAGTGGCGGCAGCACGCAGCAGCAGGCGCGAGAATCTCGCCGGCAGTTACGCTCCCGACGTCACGCCCGTGTAATGAGCGGATCGCCCGTTAATGGGGATCGTGATGGCGTGGAACGTGGGATGTTGCTGGCGAAGATTCTGCGCATGGCGAGATTTACGGAGCGTCGGTTATGCTTGTGAGTGGTGGAGTCGGTCGGTCGGAGGGACCGAGGAAGATGGCCTCGGCAGGGGAGGTCGGGAACGAGCGGGAGGACCGAGGAGTCTTGGTCCTGTGGCAGCTCGGGGCGAGCTGAGAGGCCGAGGAGGCCAATTTGCAGGGGGTTCCTGAGGAGAGCCAGCTTGTGCTTGCAGTTCGGGTATAGGGGTGGCCTGGTCGGCCCATGTGGGCCCTTTCTTCTGAGTCCTGGGACACGTCATCTGCCATGTGTCCTGATCTGGGAGATCGCCAATATAGAGCATCATCATTATGTAGGGTTCCTAGGCACACTAATGGAGTCTTACAAGTGATCAAACATGCAAATATCTAAAAATTACGGTGCCGAGAAAACCTAGAACGGATCGTTAACTAGATATTTAGGCAAAGCAAGCAAGTAAACGGAAATATAGAAATAGGGAAGGGGCTACAACCTTTGTAGATCCGGTCCACCACTTCGTGAGCTCCACTATGATCTCCCTCCACTGTCCAAATCGAACTCACGACTCTAGCATTGGCATCATCGAAGAATGGGCGGGCTTGATCGTCGGTTCGATGCCGAAGATGATCTACGTCAAAGCATCACAAGAACAAGCTCCAACTTCACCAAGCTTTGAAAACTTGTGAAGTAAACACCCTATACAACTTGGCAAGAGGTAGAGGATGAAGAAATAGGAAGTGGGTAAACTTTAGATTTGGATTTCTCACACTTTTCCATCAATCACCATTGATGGTCAAGCTTTCTCTTTCTTGCTCAAGATGAAGAAGAAGAAGAAAAGATATGATAAGTTAATTAAAATAGAAAAGAAAATACAATACTTATCATATCTTCAACCATGGTTTAGTGTAGAGACTTAACTTAGGTTAGATGAGTGGTTAGGGTTAGGCATGAGACAAGAATGGTGACTAAGTCAATGCTTCATGAATCTTCAACTAAAAACAAATATAGCCACCATTCATTTCTCTTTTTCTTTTCAAATGAAATAAATAAAAAGATAAATGAATAAGCAAATGAAATGATACCCTAACCACTAACTAACCATGGTTCAATACTTTACACAAAACCAAGAAAGAATGTATCATCAAACATGATATAATAATGTGCACAAAAATATATCACATATACAATGTGCAATACAAGTGAGTAAATCCATTTAAAGTGAACCAACACTAGTTAATGCAAAGTAATATATCAAATATATAATTATACATTAAATCATTAAATCAACACTTGATTCAATGATCCGGTCATGTCGCATATAACCGGCCAGTATCCAACGTATCGGCTTATCGAATCAATCCTTGATTCGATAACTAGGTTATATCGCATATAACTAATCGATACATTCATCGCGAGAATAGAATACGGTATCACATACACGCATTATTCTCGGTCCCGCACATATCTCATATGCGCTCCTATTTCGTTTCGCTTGAGCCAGGAAACCTCTGTGTATGACTCTAAAGACTCGTCAATACGCCGGCAGCAGATGTTGATCATATCAAACACCCACAAGCCGCAAGCGGTCTGCTAAACGTAACGGCCACCCGGGTATTGAGCGATCAGAAGATCGACGAGAAAGCCCGCTCACACTCCTGTGAATCCAACCAGTAACACTTACCGTACAGTCCGGTCTGATCGTCTGATATGTCGCATATCTCGCCTAGGGGTGGTAAACGTCAGACCCCAATAGCTCGATAAGTCATGCCGACTTGAGGTCCATAACATTCGTGAAACTACTGATAACTCTTACCAGTATATCACTGCAACCCTGGCCAGGGATTTCCTGTTATGGCCAGTCGTGCATTGCGCAACATCAACCCCCAATACCGGGAGAGACGAATCCCCTCCTATCGCTCATTGCCTCCATGTGAATCGGGACTGTACCCAAAAACCACCTGTTTGCACGACTCAGTAGAGCCATGGTAGGGTGGAAATCAAAGCACAGTGGGAGACACACAAGACTCTATGACGATCTCGGGTCAACAGACTAAGCTGTACCAGTGTCACCAGAGAACTGCCATCTGACGTGAGGTATAATACCATCTGGGAGTTCTCGGCGAGTCCGTTCAGTGTACCCAGTCTCCACTAAGCACCCGCATACCATCTCCGATGTCAAACACCAATGGATATGGGATCATCCATCGCCCATCGCATGGGTCGAGAAGATATACGCTAGTCTACTCTGGAATATTGATGCCCCGTCTCGATATTCCCTCGACTAGGAACATTTCAAGGATGTACTCATGGACTACCCAGGCCCCACTAGTATGATCTACATCATAGTCCTGGAAGTCGAGTACACATCCTAAGGGCTTTATCAACATGTAATCAGAGAGACAGAAAGTATACATGTTAAGATAAAGAGCAACCAGATAGCGTACTATCATGTCGAGCAAGAAAGTCCTACCTATATATGTCCCAGCATCCACTACAATATACATCCAATGTACAGTAATGGCCTCTAGGGCATACATATAACTAACAATCTCCCACTTGCACTAGGGCCATCTGTAGCAGTGGTCGCAGTATCTAATACTCAACCATCCCATATGAGTCTCTCTCTGGAAAAAGGCCTTCGTGAGTGGATCCGCCGTGTTGTCCTCTGAGTCTACTCTCCTAACCTCGATCATCCTGGAGATTAACTATCTCTATGATCAGGTGATGCTGCCTCAGATTATGTCTGGGTCACTGATGGGACCAGGGTTCTAGGGTCGAAACCACACTTCCATTGTCACACAATGGTAGGAACCTAGTTCATCCTATGAACCAATATACACCCAAACTGCCTCTTTGGTAGTATCTTTAATAGCGATGTTACCAGCCTTTATCATCTAGTTTGTCACGGTATCTAGCTTGAAAATCTTCCAACATACCGTCCCTTTACCGAGGGTAAAGACAATGCCTGCGACTGACATTCAGTCGTCCTTATCACTCTGGAACCCTTCCAGTGATTCTCCCCAGGATCGATTGATACCATCTCACTACAACTAGTGAGTATCCTAACATCCAATTAAATCTATCTCATAGATCCAAAGCTTAGGATTTAGTAGGTATGACTTTGATCCTATATGGAAAATCATTGTGATAAGCGGAGATTGATCGAGCGTAGCATAGGAAACTCCTTCCCTAACAAGAGTATGTCATCCACGTATTCTACGAGGATCGTCACCATACTCCCTACTACCTTTTTGTTTATACAAGGTTCATCTACCATTTTGATGATGTCAACTTCTTTGACTAATCCATCAAAACAGATGTTCCAACTCCGCGATGCCTGCTTTATCTTATAAAGCATCTTGTACATGTTTCTGCTGCTCCCACTGTCTACGAGGCCCTCTGGCTGTGTTCTTATAGACGTTCTCTTCTAAATCAATATTTAGAAAAGGAGTCATGGCACCCAACCACCAGATATCGCAGTCATGGTATGTAGCCATGGCAAGTAGGATCTGGATGGACTTAAGCATATTCCATGGAAAAGGTTTCATCATTACCCGTGCCTGGTCGATGACGAAAACCTTTAACAAGTCTAGCTTTGTAAGTCTCAACTTTTCCATCTACACCAAGTAATCTTCTCAAGATATACTTGCTCCTGATGGGGATTTAACCCTTCAGATATAGCAGCTAAAGTCCATACTTTGCTGGTGTACATGGATTCCATCTCAGATCGCTAAGCATCCAGCCATTCTTACAGAGTCCCTACTCTCGATGGCCTGCTCGAAAATAGTTGGGTCATCATCTCATGATGCAATCCTTGCTCCCACTGTCATCGAGAAACCGAGGTATCTCTCAGGCGGTTGAGGAACCCTACTAGATCGGCGGAGAGGCTGAGGTTCGTCGGGGACTATAGAATCCTTTGGTTCTGTCAAATCTTCAGCTGTAGTTTCGAATAGCTGGAACCTTTCCAGTTCTACAGAACTGACCTTGCCTCAATCTTGTCCGGATTTTGCTTTTGACATAGGCCGGACAATCCCAAATCTTAACTTACTTAAGAGATAGGATCTTCCCATACCATATCTCATATGGAGTGGTAGGCATTGATTTGATTCAAACCTAATTCAATAGGTATGCAGCTTCTCAAGTGCATAACCCCCAAAAAAGGAAATAGGTGACTCAGTAGTACTCATCATAGAGCACACCTTATCATATAGGGTGTGATTGCTCTGCCCCGATATACCATCGTGCTATGGTTTATACGGAGGAGTAATGCTGAGAGAGAATCTCATTTTCTTTTAGAATGGTCCAGGAATGCTATGCACAAGTATTCTCCTCCCTGATCTCATCATAGGACATAATACTTATACCCGGTTATTGGTTCTCTACTTCTAACTTATATTCTGTGAATACCTCAAAAGGTTCGGACTTATGTTTCAACAGGAACATATGACTGAATCTTGAGAGATTATCAGAGAATATAATGAAGTATAAAGAACCAGTCCTGGCATGTGTAGACAGGAGACCTTATATACATCATCATGTATCAGTCCCAAGAGTTTACCAACTCTTCCTCTGTTTCCAGTAAACAGAGCTGGTGTCATTATATCTTTGTAACATGACTGGCAAGTTTCACAAGATGTAAATTCAAACTGATTTAAATATGCATCTAAATGTAACTTCAGCTAGTCGGGTCGCATTGATATGACCTAGTCTACAATACCTCAAGAAGAATTCGTTCATTTCTGAACTCTTCCTCTTGTGTGTGTTCTGTATACGAGGAACTGTAGTTTGATTTAGAACGTCAATGCTTTTAGATAGCGTGCCTGAACCGATCAACTTTTGATATAGGAAGTGTTCAAAACATTATCCATCAATACAAAATTATATCCTTTCTTTACTAATAAAGAGACTGATATGATTTTGTATATCAGGTTCGGTATCTAATAGCATTTGTTCAGAATCAATGTATTCGTAATACAGGGTGACAGTGACCAACTGACTTGGCTGCAACACTTGCCCCGTTTTCTGTCTCATGAAACTTATCACCCGTTCTCAGTTTTTCTACCCTTTTGTAGCCCTATGTAACAGATTACATATCTGGGATCCTGATCCGGTATCATATACTCAGGATGCAGAGGATGCTGAGAAACATTTCTTTGTAATGAACACACCCGAAGGAGATGCATCATATGCACTTTCTTCGTTTGGGCGGCATAAGAATTCTGGTATTCCCCAATTTCCTGCTCTGTCTTATAACAATTATAAGTTGGAGCGGGACCAACGTTCCCCAGCTCAGTATAACAAGCGGGTTCGGTCAATACATCTGTATTATTATCTTGATTAAGGCGTGATATGGTCGCTACCAGGAGAGAGAGAGAAGAAAACACTCTGCGTGCGCTCTTGCAAGATCAGATTGGTTATATATTTTATCTAATCAGGATGGCTCCCACTGTTTTTATCAAATCTTCCTTCAAACCCTAAAAGGAAAGACTAACCGGGATTAATTACACTCTACAAGTTCGCCAATCTTTCAGCCAGGCCAGTGTCGGTACTTTGAGGGAGGTTCCCCGTGCTTTCGCACGGACCTAATTACAGAAAACCTAGTTTTCCCAGAGGCGTAACCCCGTTGACACCTTTCTAGACACCTACTTGATCGGCTAATTGCAAAGTGCAAAACTCTCCCAGGAGTAACAATTACTCGCAGTGGGTATCGGGATCCAACTATCACATAGAAGGTATGCAATCTCATTGCAAATTTCAACACTTGAAACTCCCGATAAAGGTTTTTACCCCTAGCATCTATGACCTTAACTATGGTCAACAAATCATAAGTACTAGTCAAGTTCTACCCGTCATTTCGTGATTAATTAGACCCACCCACATGACCCTTAACTAAGGTCAACAAAGTCACGCGACTGTCCTAACTAATCGCATCATATGCGGTGTAGGAAGACATCACTTAGCTACTGTACACTGTGCCTTGACTATGGTCAACAAACACAGCACGAATACTAAGTACTCTACTTCCTAAAATGACGGAGGGTTGCGAATGGTTTTTGTGAAAACCTTTAACGCTTTGAACTTGATCTCGTTGCGGAATCAAATGGTTTTTAAATGGAATGTTTTCGAGGCTTTTCTAGTTTTGCTAAAGGGGTCACTCCCGGTGAAGGGATCGTCGGCCCTTTCCTCGTCGAATGAGGTGCGGGATATATCATATATATCACTGTGCAAAGCGGAAACTATAGAAGCGATCAAAGACAAACCGAGGGTTGTAGCATCTGCCAGTTATTGCTAAAGGAGTCACTCCCTGTGAAGGGATCTCGGTCCTTTCCTCATCGAATAAGGTGCAGGATGTTCTATAATGAACACCACGATGCAAAGCAAGAACTGTAGCTACCTGTTTTTATTTTGAAATTCGATTCCACAACATCAATTAGGTTTATTTTCTTTCATTAATCTTATTAATGAATATCCCATCATTTAAGTCCACCTAAACATCACAGATAAATATAACGTACGCTTATGCCATCCGCATTCGCCTTGATGTCCTGTCTGCACCGTTAGGTTAGGTAACTAACGGCAGAGCGGGGCAGGGCTAGCGCGGGTGTAAAACAGAAGCAACGTCTATATAATATATCATATATACTATATATAATATCTGTCACAGAACATCACATGATCTCATCATAGATAAAACACAGCAGAAGAAACATATGAAATATTGGATATACTAGGACGTCCGTGTTTTCAATACGAGCCAGTATAAAACACGGATTCCACGGTCGTGATGAATAGCCAAACCCACACCCCTAGACCCCTACGAGAGCGGCAAGCAACCCTACCAATTCTGGAGTTAGGAGACCCGGACTCGACTCCTCGAGTTGGTCTCCCACTGGACTCCAGAACCCGGTTACTTGTGCCCTCCTCCTTGGGTCTATCCTAGTGCGGAAAAGTAAATAATATACAAAGGGTGACAACTTCCGCAACCTGGAAGCGCCCCAATAAAAGAATATTACATACAAGTTTTTACATGAATGAAAATGAAAAACACTCATCTCACATAAAAACCCCCGGCTATTCAAACACGACGATCCAATATAACATATCCAGCAACACATAACATCACATGTCATCAACGTAAGTAAATATGCGCATTCCAATTGTCGTTGACATATAGCAACGAAACCGGCGATATCACATATTACACTTACGGTCACAGAAAAGAAAGTGTAAAACTACAACAGTTGGAATCCGCAACCACCTCAGACATCGCATGCCTGACCAAATGAATTCTTTAGACATCACATGCCTAACAATTATAAACCCCGCATTTTAGTCTCAAAATCGAAAACACTTTTCAATACCAAGTCGGGTAATTCAACAAGATTCCCGACATCCTGATCGAATGCTCGTCGCAAACTTTAGTAGGCGGCCGCACCCCCGATACCGTCGACGAAGTGCACCAAGGCGGAACACCGCTACCGCGAGCACCCTGACGGATGCTTTCGGCGACGGGGTTCTCCTACAGTCACTTGGTCGGGGTTATGGAGTGAGGCTGTCTATTAAGTTTACCCGGCGAGTATCCGCGTACGCTACGTGATTGCGACGGACTTTTGATCACATCAAAATTCCGTGGCAACCGATCAAGTGAGACTAAACTGCTATGTTTATAACATTCATTCAGTTATCACATAACTTTTGTGAATTCCAATTATTGTATCCCATTCCAGATAAACAGAAAATGTTAAACTTTCCGATTGAATATTCGAACACCCAAGTTTTCCCGATACAGATCAACACATGAAATAAGTCTAACAACATTCAGTTCGTGCCTCAGTACCAACGGTCCAGCCGTAGAAGGGTCAAGCCAACGCCTCACATGTGGCACGCCGTACTGCCCCAAACCCGAAGGTTCAAAGGGCAGTTCAAGACGGTCACATAATCGAGTTAAGGTTTGTTGTCTTCTAGAGGGTCCATCGCGTTACTTGCACTACTGAGAACGTCGTTAAACTACGGAAAAATCCAACACTTGGAAATTTCCCGACAGGGGAAAAATTGGGTATTTATATCCGGTCGAACTTTTTAACATATTCTAAAATTTATCCGGAAAGCCACATAGACAAAATCTGATACTCCGATCGAAACACCGAATCCCCAAAACAACCCCAGAAAATTCAACTCTTGAAAAAATATTAAAAATTCCCAGAAAAATCACCACTGGAAATTAAGAATTACTGTGCAAAATAATTTAAATACTGTGGCCGTACGGCCGCGGAACCGCCGCATGAGCCTTGCTCATGCCGCGGAACCGCGGTGGGATAGTGGAATTAGGCCGCCGAATTTCACAGTAACCCTTAGATATTCCTGATGTGTTTTCTGCATATTTTTAATGTGGAAAAATCCCATAATTTGGAAAAAGTCCAGAGAGCTATTTTGGGTTCTAGTTTTCGGTTCGATCGGACTTCAAATTACGTCTAGACTTCGCCTAAGGCTCTAGCTAGGCTCTGATACCACTGTAGGGTTCCTAGGCACACTAATGGAGTCTTACAAGTGATCAAACATGCAAATATCTAAAAATTACGGTACCGAGAAAACCTAGAACGGATCGTTAACTAGATATTTAGGCAAAGCAAGCAAGTAAACGGAAATATAGAAATAGGGAAGGGGCTACAACCTTTGTAGATCCGGTCCACCACTTCGTGAGCTCCAGTATGATCTCCCTCCACTGTCCAAATCGAACTCACGACTCTAGCATTGGCATCATCGAAGAATGGGCGGGCTTGATCGTCGGTTCGATGCCGAAGATGATCTACGTCGAAGCATCACAAGAACAAGCTCCAACTTCACCAAGCTTTGAAAACTTGTGAAGTAAACACCCTATACAACTTGGCAAGAGGTAGAGGATGAAGAAATAGGAAGTGGGTAAACTTTAGATTTGGATTTCTCACACTTTTCCATCAATCACCATTGATGGTCAAGCTTTCTCTTTCTTGCTCAAGATGAAGAAGAAGAAGAAAAGATATGATAAGTTAATTAAAATAGAAAAGAAAATACAATACTTATCATATCTTCAACCATGGTTTAGTGTAGAGACTTAACTTAGGTTAGATGAGTGGTTAGGGTTAGGCATGAGACAAGAATGGTGACTAAGTCAATGCTTCATGAATCTTCAACTAAAAACAAATATAGCCACCATTCATTTCTCTTTTTCTTTTCAAATGAAATAAATAAAAAGATAAATGAATAAGCAAATGAAATGATACCCTAACCACTAACTAACCATGGTTCAATACTTTACACAAAACCAAGAAAGAATGTATCATCAAACATGATATAATAATGTGCACAAAAATATATCACATATACAATGTGCAATACAAGTGAGTAAATCCATTTAAAGTGAACCAACACTAGTTAATGTAAAGTAATATATCAAATATATAATTATACATTAAATCACTAAATCAACATTTGATTCAATGATCCGGTCATGTCGCATATAACCGGCCAGTATCCAACGTATCGGCTTATCGAATCAATCCTTGATTCGATAACTAGGTTATATCGCATATAACTAATCGATACATTCATCGCGAGAATAGAACACGGTATCACATACACGCATTATTCTCGGTCCCGCACATATCTCATATGCGCTCCTATTTCGTTTCGCTTGAGCCAGGAAACCTCTGTGTAGGACTCTAAAGACTCGTCAATACGCCGGCAGCAGATGTTGGTCATATCAAACACCCACAAGCCGCAAGCGGTCTGCTAAACGTAACGGCCACCCGGGTATTGAGCGATCAGAAGATCGACGAGCAAGCCCGCTCACACTCCTGTGAATCCAACCAGTAACACTTACCGTACAGTCCGGTCTGATCGTCTGATATGTCGCATATCTCGCCTATGGGTGGTAAACGTCAGACCCCAATAGCTCGATAAGTCATGCCGACTTGAGGTCCATAACATTCGTGAAACTACTGATAACTCTTACCAGTATATCACTGCAACCCTGGCCACGGATTTCCTGTTATGGCCAGTCGTGCATTGCGCAACATCAACCCCCAATACCGGGAGAGACGAATCCCCTCCTATCGCTCATTGCCTCCATGTGAATCGGGACTGTACCCAAAAACCACCTGTTTGCACGACTCAGTAGAGCCGTGGTAGGGTGGAAACCAAAGCACAGTGGGAGACACACAAGACTCTATGACGATCTCGGATCAACAGACTAAGCTGTACCAGTGTCACCAGAGAACTGCCATCTGACGTGAGGTATAATACCATCTGGGAGTTCTCGGCGAGTCCGTTCAGTGTACCCAGTCTCCACTGAGCACCCGCATACCATCTCCGATGTCAAACACCAATGGATATGGGATCATCCATCGCCCATCGCATGGGTCGAGAAGATATACGCCAGTCTACTCTGGAATATCGATGCCCCGTCTCGATATTCCCTCGACTAGGAACATTTCAAGGATGTACTCATGGACTACCCAGGCCCCACTAGTATGATCTACATCATAGTCCTGGAAGTCGAGTACACATCCTAAGGGCTTTATCAACATGTAATCAGAGAGACAGAAAGTATACATGTTAAGATAAAGAGCAACCAGATAGCGTACTATCATGTCGAGCAAGAAAGTCCTACCTATATATGTCCCAGCATCCACTACAATATACATCCAATGTACAGTAATGGCCTCTAGGGCATACATATAACTAACACATTAGCCCCCCACTCTTGTCCCGACCAGCTGGTGGGTCGGGTCAAGAGTGGACTGCCGGGCCGCCCGGGGTGAGCTCCCTCTCAAGACTTCGCCGGGACGCGTTCCCGGGCTGTTAGCTGTCTTTTCTGCCAGCGAATCAGGGCGAGATCTCTGCATTTAAGAAAGGTGCGCCGGTTCGTGCATCCTGTCACAGAAGCGATTGTCCACGTGTCAAGCGTCGGTTGGCCGACGCGACGTGTGCAGACATGCGTCTAATGGGATGCGGGCCAGTATGGGAACGACAAGTGGAGCGATCGGAGCCGTTGAACGTGAGGGGGCGCTTTGGCGGGAGATGAAGGGCGCCGTAGGATGAGGTCGTTCGCGGTGATAAGTAGGGGTGGGGCCCACTCCAGGGCCCCTACTCTTTCAAATTTCCCTTCTTCTAAGTCTTGGCAGCTCGGTGCTCTTCTTCTTTTGGGTTGGATACATGGTTTGTTCCCACTCTTTTGGTTTCTCGTTCCAGAGGGAGGCCAGCGGCGCCGCCGTGCCCTTGGCTGGCTCGTGCCCTGCGCCGAATGTTCCGCCGGCGATAGGGCCGTCTGCTTTGTTGACGGCTCCTGGTAATTGTTTCGGCGGTGGCCAGAGACGTCCACGGTCAGCCGAGCCCCAGACGAGAGATGGAGGGGAGGGAGAGGACGGGGTCCCCCTTAAGAGGAAAAGGACAATCTCTCGTGCGCCGCCGTCGAGGGTTCCTGAGGGGATTCCCGTGCAGGGGGGTGATACCGTCTTCATGGCTTCATCTGGGCTTTCCGTCGCTGCCGGCCTGCTCGTCGGGATGGAAGAGTCGGCCAGGGGAAGGCTTCCGCATGGCACCCTGAGGGTCCAAATAGAGGCCATAGCCCAAGGGGCGGTCCAGGTACGAACTCCTCTACGCGTTTTTTTTACCTTCCTTTTTTTGGCTCGAGCGCCTCCAAGTTTCTCATCCTCTTCCCGTCAGGTCCTTCAACACTGGGCCCTCGCTATTCATATGGAGGCCAAGGGGGCGTTCCACGCACCGAGACCGGTAGAAGCGTTTCCTTCGGAGGTCGAGGTCCTGCGGCGTGACCTGCGTCTGGAGAGGGCGAGGGCCGATGTCCTGGCAGCCCGTGCAGAGGGTGCGGAGCTCGCCAATTCAGCGAATCGGGGTGCCTATCGTCGCCTGAGTGCGTCCCACCGAGTTGCCGAGAGGAAGCTGGCGGATCTGGACGATCGCTTCGCGGCCATGGAGAAGGAGAGAGATGCCAGCAGGATGGATACCGAGGCGGCGCTTCTGGCGGCCGAGACTACCGAGGTTCAGGCTAGGAAAGCTGTGGCCGATTACAAGGTGTCAGAGTAGTTTTACGCCGAACTTGGCGAGTATTCAGCCGTTGCGTGGAATAAGGCTCTGGATGCCGTGAAGGAGCAGCTTCCCGAGTTCGCCGATGGTGATCTTCGTGCTCGGGTCCCACTCCCGGTTGCAAGGCCTCCGGCAGACAACGATGAGGGAAGCGAGGCGCGCCTCTGGTAGCAAAACCTCCGGTGGTGAAGCCTTTGGCAGACCGCGATGACAGTGATGAGGGAAGCGAGGCACGGGGGGGGGGGGTTTGCGACTTAGGCCTTTTTGATATTGCCTCGTCCCTCTTTTGTAAGTGTCTGGAACTTTGTAAGGCTGGGGAGCCCCCAACGCCCCTGTAAAAACGTTTTACTTGTGCGAATAAAACTCTTGCTGTTTCATTGCTTTACACTTTATCTTTTGGATGTGAAGAGTGTTCGTGGAATATCCTTGCTTACTTTGTTGGGCTTCCATGTCAGGCGATCGTACGTCGAGTTGATCTCGATCACTTGTCAAGCGTGCCGGGTGCTGCTGAGAAGGAGGTATTCCCATGGCCCCGAAGTCGATAGGGGATCGCCCAGACTTGAACAGATCTGATGTCTCTTGTTGGGGCTTCGAATCCTCTGCATGTGATGGGCAGAAGGATGTCTGCCGTATTTGTGCCGAGCATGAATGGGCTCAGAGGATGAGTGAGCATGAATGGGAAGTTTCTCGGTTGCCCCTTGGCGAGGGCCTTTGATTTCTGGCATTGCGAGCAACGACCACCTGCTGGGGATGGCCGAGAGGGTCGGGCTCGACTGCCTCTACGAGGACTTTTGATACTTAGCGTTGGAGGGGCTGTAAAAAGCCCACTAAGGATGACCGGGCAGTGAAGCTGCGCGGTTGCCTCTTGGCGAGGGCTTCGATCTCTGGCGTTGCGAGTAGGAAAGCTACCGGCTAGGGATAGCCGAGCAGGGAAGCCGCTCGGCTGCCTCTATAGAGGACTTTGATCCTTAGCGTTGGAGGGGTTGTAAGAAGCCCACTAAGGATGACCGGGCAGTGAAGCTGCGCGGTTGCCTCTTGGCGAGGGCTTTGATCTCTGGCGTCGTGGATAGGCAACTACCAGCCTGGGATGACCGAGCGGGGTAGCCGCTTGGATGCCTCTTGCGAGGGCTTTGATCCCTGGAATCATGGGTAGGGAGCTACCAGTCGGAGATGACCGAGCAGGGTAGCTGCTCGGTTGCCTCTTTCGAGGGCTTTGATCCTTCAGGATGGGGATCGAGCAGGGTTACTGCCCAGTGCCTCTTAGCGAGGACTTTGATCCCTGTCGGTTGTGGTAGGAAGCTATGAGCCGGGAATAGCTGAGCAAGGGTCGGGCTCGACTGCCTCTGGGAAGACTTTGGTCCTTAGCGCGGGAGGGACTGTAAGAAGCCTACCAAGGACCCTTGGCCGGGCAGGGTTACTGCCCGGTGCCTCTTGGTGAGGGCTTTTGTCCTGAAGAATAGTCAAGCGAGGGTCAGGCTCGACTGCCTCTGGGAGGGCTTTTGATACCTGTCGGTCGTGGTAGGAAGCTACCGGCCGGGGATAGCCGAGCGAAGGTCGGGCTCGACTGCCTTTGGGAGGACATTTTGATCCCTGTCGGTTGTGGTGGGAAGCTACCAGCCGGGGATAGCCGAGCAGGGTAGCTGCTGAGCTGCCTTTAACGAGGACTTTGGTCCTCAGCGTTGGAGGGGCCGCGGGAGGCCTGCTGAGGATAACCGGGCAATGAAGCTGCACGGTTGCCTCTTGGAGAGGGCTTTGATCCCCGGCGTTTCGTGTAGGGAAGCTACCGGCCGGGGATAGCCGAGCAGGGTAGCTACTGAGCTGCCTCTATGGAGGACTTCGACTCTTAGCGTTGGAGGGCCGTAGGAGGCCTGCTAGGGATAACCGGGTGACGAGGCCGCGCGGTTGCCTCTTTGGTGAGGGCTTTGGATCGCAAAGACAGGACTCTATTTGCATTGTTCCGACGTTTCTTTATTCGAATGGAAAGGATTTTTAGAAAACATTTACATCGTCTTTGCAAAAGGAGGGGTACACACTTGTTGGCCTTAGCCTCATTGGTATAGTTTGAGTTTCTCGGCGTTGTAAGGCCGCGGGAACTTGCGTCCATCCGCGTCTTGTAGGCAATAGGCTCCGCCGGGGAGCACTTCAGAGATGAGAAAAGGGCCGTCCCACTTCGGGGAGAACTTGTGTAGCCTGCCTTGATCAATGAACTCGTTTCGCCGTAAGACCAGATCTTCGGTCTGGAAGGAGCGGCGCTTGACCCGAGCGTTGTAGTATCGGGCAGTTTATTGTTGACAAGCGGCAGTCCTGATCTGAGCCCGGTCTCTCTTCTCCAACAAGATATCCAGGTTGGTCCGTAGTGCCGAGGTATTCGCATCATCGTCGAAGTGCTCGACCCGATGACTGGGTAGTCCGATCTCCGCTGGGACCATTGCCTCGGTTCCGTAGCAGAGGCTGAAGGGGGTTTCCCCGGTGGGGGTCTTCTTTGACGTGCACAGGGCCCATAAGACCCGGGGCAGTTCTTCAACCCAACTGCCTTGTCTCCTTTCTAGGCGGGTCCGGAGACCTCGGAGGACGTCTCGGTCAGTGACTTCGGCCTGCCCGTTGCATTGGGGATGCGCGACCGCAGCAAACTTCATGAGGATATGGTATTCTTTGCAGAAGTTCTTCACTTTCTCGTTCTCAAAGTTCGTTCCGTGGTCGGTGATGACATATCTCGGGATGCCGAACCGGAGTATCAGATTGTTTTGCAGGAACTTGATGGTCGTGGCGACGTCCGGTTTCCTGATGGGGACATCCTCAATCAACTTGGTGAAGTAGTCCATTGCGACAAGGACGTATTTGTGCCCGCCTGTATCGGTAGGGAACTGGCCGATCATGTCCAATCCCCACAGAGCGAACGGCTATAGGGATGTTAGGGCGGTCAGCTCGGTAGCGGGGAGGCGAGGGATGCTGCCGTGGAGCTGGCAACTCTTGCATATCCTGACTAGCTTATGGGCGTCCTCATGAATAGTGGGCCAGTAGTACCCCTAGAGCAACGCCTTTTGGATCGAGGTTCGGGCCCCTTGGTGCGCACCATCAACCCCCTCATGGATTTCCCGGAGGACGTAATCGGCTTCGTGGGGGTCAATGCACCGGAGCAGGGGCTGAGTGAAGGATTTCTTGTAGAGGTTCCCATTGCTCCAGATGAAGTGGCGGGCTTTGGCCTGGAGATGGCGGGCGGCTCCCCGATCTTCTGGGAGCGTACCGCCCTTCAGGAATTCCATGAGGGGCTTCCTCCAATCTTGGTTGCCTTCCTGCACCGCATATACATGGAGTGTTGTCGCTTCGTCTTCCACGCTGGGCTGAGGCAAGGTTTTGAAGAGGATAGACCGCTTATTGTTGGCCGAGTATGACGAAGCCAGCTTTCTCAGGGCGTCGGCTTGGGCATTCAGCAGCCTGGGTATTTGTTCTACTTGGATTTCGTCAAAGTTTCGTCGGAGTTTCCTCACCTCGTCCAGGTGCTTCATCATCAGAGGCTCCCGAGCTTCAAAGCGGCCAGTCACTTGACTGACAACAAGGGCCGAGTCGCTGCGGATTCGAATTATCTTCAGTCCCAGCCCGGCGGCCATGCGCAGCCCAGCCAGGAGCGCCTCATACTCTGTCGCGTTGTTCGAGGCTTTGAAACCGAGTTTCAGAGAGTACTCCATTTCCGCCTTGTTCGGGCCCCGGATAATGAGGCCGGCACCACAGCCTTCCTCGGTTGAAGACCCATCGACGTAGATGACCCACTCAGGAACCGAGCCAGGCCTTTCCGCGATGGGACACTGAGTTGCGAGGGACGGCGTGGACTCTGGTTTCTTGCTAGGGATGGTGCATTCAACGATGAAATCGGTCAGGGCCTGCGCTTTGATGGCCTGCCTCGAGCAATATTTTATGTCAAACTGAGATAATTCCTACCTCCACTTTTCTAAGCAGCCCGAGGATTCGGGTGATGCATGGATAGCCCCCAACGGGCGCTCGGTGAGGACGATGATGGTGTGTGCTTGGAAGTAGTACCGCAGCTTCCTTGAGGCCACCACGAGGGCTAAGACAATCTTCTCTATGGCCGGGTATCTCGTTTCTGCGTCCTTAAATACATGGCCCACATAGTACACCGGCTTCTGCACTCCACCGGTCTCTCGGACGAGCACCGAGCCTGCTGCTTGGTCGGATACCGCCAGATACAGTGACAACTCGTCTCCTTCAACCAGTCGAGTGAGCAGTGGTGGCGTCGCGAGGTGCTTCTTTAATTGGTCGAAGGCGGCTTGGCACTCCTCCGACCACTCGAACCTCGGGATCTTCCTCAGAGCTTTAATGAACGGGAGGCATTTCTCCCCCGACTTGGACATGAAGCGGCCATGCTGAGGATAGCGTTGATTTTCTCTTGGTTAGCTTCGATTCCACGGTGAGTGACCATGAAACCGAGGAACTTTCCCCCGGTGATTCCGAATGCGCATTTGGCGGGGTTTAGCTTCATCTTGAACTTGCGGAGCACTTCGAAGGCTTCGCCCAAATCCCTGGCATGGTCGGCCAACAAAACGGATTTGACAAGCATATCGTCAACATAGACCTCCATATTCATGCCGATCTGTGGCTTGAACATGCGATTGACCAACCGTTGGTACGTGGCCCCGGCGTTTTTGAGGCCGAAGGGCATCACCTTGTAGCAATATACCCCCCGGTCCGTTGTGAATGCGGTGAGATCTTCATCTTCCGGATTCATACGGATCTGATTTTAGCCGGAGAAAGCATCCATGAAGCTCAACAGCTCATGGCCGGCCGAGCTGTCGACGAGCTGATCTATCCGAGGGAGAGGGTAGTTGTCCTTGTGGCAGGTCTTATTGAGGTCGGTGAAGTCGACGCACATACGCCACTTTACGCCTGACTTCTTGACCAGAACTACGTTCGCCAGCCACTCCGAGTAGGGTACATTCTGGATGAAGTTGGCAGCGAGAAGTCGATCAACCTCATCTTCAATAGCCTTCTATTTGACCGGAGCGAAGCTTCGCTTTTTCTGTCTGATGGGTCGGGCCGCAGGATCAACCCCGAGCTTGTGGAAAATGATTTTGGGGTCGATCCCAGGTATGTCAGCAGGCGCCCAGGCGAAGACGTCGGAGTTATTTTTAAGGAAACTGACCAGGTCATCTCGCTGAGCCCCTGTCAGGAGTGATCTGACCTGGATAGTTTTTTCATCATTCCCTTCAGTCAGGGGCACCTCGGTCAGTGGTTCGACCGGCGTTCCCCGGACCTCCCTCCGTTCGTCTCGGGTGTCCAGAGAATCCTTGATGTCGTTATTTACCTCAGCGTCGTCGGCCGGCTGCTCAGACGAAAATGTTTCGGTCAGGCATACCTTCGCGACCCGCTGGTTCCCGTAGACCCGACCTATCCCGCCCTGATCGAGAGGGAACTTCATCGCCAGGTGGTAGGTCGATATCTGGGCCTGGAGGGAGTTCAGCGTCGGGCGGCCGAGGAGGACGTTGTAGGCTGTGGGACCTTTACTACGATGAAGTCCATAGGCAACATACGGGTGCGGCCGGTCTCCCCGATGTTGAACTGCAGGGTGACCACCTCTTCCGCCGGGATGGAGTGGTTGGTGAACCCTGAAAGGATGCGGGGGGTCGGTTTCAAGTCTGCTGGGGTGAGCCCCATGCGCAGAAAGCAGTCATGGAAGAGGATGTCTGCCGAGCTACCTGAGTCGACAAGTATCCGGTGGACCTCGTACCGGTGGATTCGGACCGTGATCACCAGAGGGTCGTTGTGGGGCATGGATATGCCATGGAGGTCCCCGTCGCCAAAGGTGATAGGGTCATGGCCCCTGACCTTTTTGCTCGGGCGGCCGTTGGCGTCCATTGCCGGCGTGGGGTGCTGAGTCTCGCGGCAACTCGAATGGCCCCTGTCGTCATGACCATAATTCTTGATGGGCCCCGGTACTTTTCGGCGAGGTCCCTTGAGCCCCGCGGTAAGGTGGTCCTCGAGCTGCCTTGGCGGGCTTCATGGGCGTGACCCCGTCGAGGGAGAGGATGCCGGTCTTGCTCGGAAGCAGGCGAGCTGACCGCCACCGCCTCAGTAGGGACAGTGGCAACAAGGCTCGAGGCGAGGCTCTCCGACGTGGGACTTCGAGGTTGAATGGGATGGATCGAGGGGCCTGCGACCACCGGAGTCTGTGAGGCGGTGGCCGGCGGAGGAATCGACGACATTCGGTGGAGGTTCATCCATGCCTCCGTTGAGGGGGAGGTGGCGGCTGGTACCTGGATCTTCAGGGTGATCGCTCGCCATATGGATGGAGATCGGAATGCCAACTTTGTTTTTGTGGAGTTTAATTTCCCACAGACGGCGCCAACTGATGGAGGTCCTTTTCGGGTCTCCGTCAGATGTTGTCTTCCGTCGATCTCCCAGTGGATCTTGGAGGTGATCTTCTGTTGTGTGTGGGTCTCAATGGGTTTTGAGGAGATTGGTGATTTTGAGAAGTCAACGTCGAGTACCTGCAAAGAAGTCCCGGGGTGGTTTGGTGCCACCGAGGACCCTCCGACGATCAAGTCAGTACGAGATCCGAGCAGAGTAATGGCTAAGTGGGGTGAAAAAATATTACTTGACCTCTCTGTGATGGGGGTTTATATAGTGGCGGCAGCACGCAGCAGCAGGCGTGAGAATCTCGCCGGCAGTTACGCTCCTGACGTCACGCCCGCGTAATGAGCTGATCGCCCGTTAATGGGGATCATGATGGCGTAGAACGTGGGATGTTGCTGGCGGAGAATCTGTGCATGGCGAGATTTGCGGAGCGTCGGTTACGCCTGTGAGTGGTGGAGTCGGTCGGTCGGAGGGACCGAGGAAGATGGCATCGGCAGGGGAGCTCGGGAACGAGCGGGAGGGCCGAGGAGTCTTGGTCCTGTGGCAGCTCGGGGCGAGTTTAGAGGCCGAGGAGACCAATTTGCAGGGGGTCCTGAGGAGAGCCAGCTTGTGCTTGCAGTTCGGGTATAGGGGTGGCCTGGTCGGCCCCGTGGGCCCTTTCTTTTGAGTTCTGGGACACGTCATATGCCACGTGTCCCGATCTGGGAGATCGCCAATATAGACCATCATCAGGAGGGGAGCTGTTTTGAGCAGAATGGATGGGAGAAAGAGAGGAGAGAGAATGAAGGGGAGAAATTTTAGAGGCCTAAGAAGTGGGTCTGATGGAGGTCCTTTTCGGGTCCCCGTTAGATGTTGTCTTCCGTTGATCTCCCGGTGGATTTTGGTGGTGATCTTCTGTTGCGTGTGGATCTCAATGGGTTTTGATGAGATTAGTGATTTGAGGAGTTTAGCACCGAGTAGTTGCAAAGAAGTCCCGGGGTGGTTTGGTACCACCGAGGACCCTCCGACGATCAAGTTAGTGCTAGATCCGAGCAGAGTAACGGCTAAGTGGAATAAAAAATGGCTTACTTGACCCCTCGGTGATGGGGGTTTATATAGTGGCGGCAGCACGCAGCAGCAGGCGCGAGAATCTCGCCAGCAGTCACGCTCCCGACGTCACGCCCGTGTAAAGAGTGGATCACCCATTAATGGGGATCCCGATGGCGTGGAACGTGGGACGTTGCTGGCGGAGAATCTACACGTGGCGAGATTTGCGGAGCGGCGGTTACGCCTGTGAGTGGTGGAATTGGTCGGTTGGAGGGACCGAGGAAGATGGCCTCTGTTAGGGAGCTCGGAGACGAGCAGGGGGGTCGAGGAATCCCAGTCCTGTGGCAGCTCGGGGCGAGCTGAGGGGCCAAGGAGGTCAATTTGCAGGGGGTTCCGAGGAGGGCCAGCTTGTGCTTGCGGTTCGGGTGCAGGGGTGGCCTGGCGGCCCCTGTGGGCCCTTTCTTCTGAGTTCTGGGACACGTCATCTGCCATGTGTCCTGATCTCGCATCGCCAATATTGAGTATCATCATCAGCCCCCCACTCTTGTCCCGACCAGCTAGCGGGTCGGGTCAGGAGTGGACTGCCAGGCCTCCCGATGTGAGCTCCTTCCTAAGGCTTTGTTGAGACGAGCCCTCGGGCTGTCAGTTGTCATTTCTGGTAGCGAATCAGGACGAGATCTCTGCATTTAAGGAAGATGCTCTGGTTCGTGCATTCTGCCACTGAAGCGACGGTCCACGTGTCAAGCGTCGATTGGCCGACGCAACGTATGCAGGCATGCGGCGTTTGATGGGATGCGGCCCAGCGCAGGATCGACACGTAGAGCGATCGGAGCCGCTGGACGCGAGGGGTCATTTTGGCGAGAGATGACGCGCGTCGTTTGATGAGGCTGCTTGCAGCAATAAACAGGGCTGGGGCCCGTCCCTGGGCCCCTACTCCCTCATACTTCCCTCTTCTAAGTCCTGGTTGCTTGGTGCTCGTCCTCTTTCTCCCACTTTCGGTTTCTCGAGGATTCCCTTTTTCAAGATTAGATGTCTTCCTTTATAGAGTCAGTAGGTGTCATAGGAGTAGGTTCTAGGGAACCTTTAGTTGTGTCTGAGTCCCCCCGGGGAGCAGGGATCGGATCCTTTCCCCGGGATCGTGCGACGGGGGCAGCCCCCAGGGAGGAGGCGGCAGATACGGCCCCCGGCACCTCGTGTTGGGTGAGGCATGAGGACAAGCTCGCCAACGCTCGGGCTCGCTTCCACATCCCCTCGTGTTACAAGCTCCGACTGGCCAAGGAGAGAGAGGGCGGATCAAGTATGAGGCAGGAAGATCGCCTTGTATTTGGAAGCTTTTTGGGGCGGAATGCGCCTGCCCTTCTCTTCCGAGGTCGTCGCAGCGCTGAATTTTTTCAGTTTGGCTCCCGGCCAGTTAGTGCCGAACTCATGGAGGATCCTCCTCGGGTTCTTGATCCGCCTGAAGTTACAGGCGGTTCCCTTCAGCCTCTCCCTTCTCGATTCTTCTCTCGTCTTCAAAATTCACCCTGGTGGTCGAGCGGGCGACCCGAGATGGGTCTATCTCTCTTTCAGAAAGTGGCCTGGGGCGCTGCCGAGACCGGGGTCATGGCCTTGCCCTCTTCTATTCATGATTGGAAGAAGAAATTTTTCTTCGTTTCCCCTCCCGAGGGCGAAGACTAGCCCGTGCCTACCAAGTGGTCGAGGGAGAAATGTCTGCCGGGGAACCAGTCCAATGACCCCGTCGCGGTGAGAGTGGCGTCGTGGGAGCCCATCCCCCGACTCGATGTGCTGTTGTCTGAGAGGGTCCTGAGTTGGGCCGGGCTCAGCCCCATTGAGTTCGTGGGTAAGTTAGGCTCGCTTTTTGGCTTGCGTTTTGCTCGTGTCGCTGACTTGTTGGGTATTTTGTTTTGTGTAGGATCCATGGACTTCGACTCGCTTAAAGCCTCCATGCGCCAGTCGAGGAAGGTTACGAAGGTTGGGGGTGACAGCTCTTCTCGCGCGAAGCCCGTCCCGGCTCCTACTGCTCCGATGGTGGTGTCCCACGAGCGTTCGGGGGCGGATCCCGCCCCGGGTCCCAGCAGAGTGTCGGGTCGGAAGCGGGCCCTGGCTCTGGAGGACCCAGTCTCGGAGGAGGAGATCGGCTCTCCCTCAGAGCCGCTCAAGAGGAGCTCTCAGAGACCTTCCCGGGTCCGGCCCTCGCCGGTCATGGTGGAGGAAGGGGGCCTCCGGTTCGCGGTGCCATCGGGGCTATCCGTTGCGGATAGCCTTTTGCATGAGATAGAGGCCTCGGCCGGGGGTAGAGTTCCCGTGGGGATCTTCAGGGCTCAACTGGCGTCCATCGCCCAGGAGTCTGTGCAGGTAAGTGTTTGGTTCATTGTGAGATTTAGTGCCTTCTTCGTCTTTCTGATCTGTTTCGTATCTCCCAGGTTCTCCAGCACGTTGCCCTCGCCTTGCGTATGGAAGCCGAGGTGGTAGCCCCGGCGCTGGAGGCTGCGGGCCAGCTCGCCTTGCTGGAAGAGAGCTTCAGGCGGGAGCTGGAGACGGTGACGGAGAGAGTTGCCGCCTTGGAAGGCGAGGTGGAGGCCGGGAAACGGGAGGTAGCCCGACACCGCGAGGCTATCGTGACTGCCGAGGCCAAGCTCGGGGATGCCCAGGTGATTACCGGCAACCTGAAGAGGATGATGAAGACCTTCCGGAAGGAGCTTGGGGTGGCGGCCGAGGCGGCCAAGTCGGCCGAACTGAAGGCGGTGGAGAGCTATAAGAAGTCGAAGGACTTCTATGACGACCTGGCTGTGGCTACGACCCGCATCTGGCACGACGCCCTTAACGCCGTTAAGGCCCGGATGCCGGAGTTTGCCGACGGAGATCTCCGGGCCGAGTTCCCCCTCGTGGACGCCGATGAGCAGGAGGAAGAGGTTCCTGGCAAGGAAACCGCCGAGGACCCCGTGCATCGTGTGGTGGATGTTGAGGACCCCGAGGTCGCAGCTGGCCCCGAGGTCTAGAGCTCCCGTCTTTCTCCTCTTATTTCTTTGTTTTTGGAATTTTGTAAGGCTGGGGAGCCCCAAAAAATACCTTTTGTAAAGCCTTTGTATTCGGTAGCAATAAAAATTTTCTTTGGTTTCATCGAATCGTGCTCTATCATCTGTTTGTGAAGAATGCTCGTAAGATATCTCTGCTTGCACCGTTGTGTTTTCATGTCAGGTTGGCCATCTGTCTAGCGATCATCCGTCGAGTTGATTTTGATCACTTGCCGACGAGGATGCCCAGCGCTGCCGAGGAGGTACCCCCATGGGCCCCGAAGTCGAGGGGAGATCGTTTAGGCCTGGATAGACTTGATGCTCCTTACTGGGGTCTCGGATCCTCTGCGGGTGACGGGCAGAGCGCTGTTCGCTGTATTTGTGCCGAGCGTGAGTGGGAGGATGCTCGGTGGCCCCATGGGGGTACCATCTTTTGACTTCTGGCAATGCGAGCGTCGACCACCAGTCGGAGATGACCGAGCAGGGTAGCCGCTCGGTTGCCTCTTGCGAGGGTTTTGATCCCTGTTGGTTATGGTAGGAAGCTACCAGCCGGGGATAGCCGAGCGAGGGATCCTCAGGCTCGACTGCCTCTGGGAGGGCTTTCTGATCCCTGGCATTGCGGTAGGGAAGCTACCCGCCAGGGATAGCCGAGCAAGGAAGTTGCCGAGCTGCCTCTAAGGAGGACTTTCTGGTCCTTGGCGTTGCGGTAGGGAGGCTACCTGCCAG
This sequence comes from Agapanthus africanus, assembly GCA_030015575.1. Classification (NCBI taxonomy): domain Eukaryota; kingdom Viridiplantae; phylum Streptophyta; class Magnoliopsida; order Asparagales; family Amaryllidaceae; genus Agapanthus; species Agapanthus africanus. The sequence continues at coordinate 135,959,012 of CM057342.1, forward strand.
AGTCGACCGAACATGGTAGCTGCTCGGTTGCCTCTTGTGAGGGATTTGATCCTTAGCGTTGGAGGGGCTGTAAGAAGCCCACTAAGGATGGCCGGGAAGTGAAACTGCGCGGTTGCCTCTTGGCGAGGGATTTGATCTCTGGTGTCGTGGGTAGGCAACTACCAGCCTGGGATGAACGAGCGGGGTAGCCGCTCGGGTGCTTCTTGTGAGGGCTTTGATCCCTGGCGTCGTGGGTAGGGAGCTACCTGCCGGAGTTGACCGAGCAGGGCAGCTGCTCGGTTGCCTCTTGCGAGGGCTTTGATCCTTCAGAACGGGGACCGAGCAGGGTTACCGCCCAGTGCCTCTTGGCGAGGACTTTGATCCTTATTGGTTGTGGTAGGAAGCTACCAGCCGGAGATAGCCGAGCAAGGACTCGACTGCCTCTGGGAGGACTTTGGTCCTTGGCGCGGGAGAGACTGTAAGAAGCCTACCAAGGACCCTTGGCCGGGCAGGGTTACTGCCCGGTGCCTCTTGACGAGGGCTTTTGTCCTGAAGGATAGCCGAGCGAGGGATCCTCGGGCTCGACTGCCTCTGGGAGGGATTTTTGATCCCTGGCGTTGCGGTAGGGAAGCTACCCGCCAGGGATAGCCGAGCAGGGAAGCTGCTGAGCTGCCTCTAAGGAGGACTTTTTGGTCCCTGATGTTGCGGTAAGGAAGCTACCCGCCAGGGATAGCTGAGCAGGGTAGCTGCTCGGCTGCTTCTTCATGAGGTTTCGCCCGACCATCCAGTCGCAGGTATTGGGAACAGGAACGGTCGCGGCGATCGCGCGCGCAGCACGCGCATTGAATGTGGGGGAGGCGAAGTGCCAGGGTCGCGTCGTTCAATTCCGCCAGGGGAGGCTCGTTGATCGCCACGTGGCAGCGAATTCTTGGGCGAAGGCGGGCGACTGTTGAGTTTTGTTGGGGCACAGTGGCTATATAAGGCTGAAGGAGCACTGGTCCTTTTGTTCTTCATAAACAGATCATTGAGGATGCAAGACTTTCCCTTTACTATCCCCGACATCATCCATTTCGAAGACGTATACCTCTATGACCGGAACTGCACGGAGGACACGGTGCAGTTGGTCTACGGGAGCATCGAAGACCACTTCGGCCGGCTGCTCTCCCGAAGCTCCTCCCTGCTGCAGCTGCTGACGTACTCCATCTGGAGGGCGTCGCCGAGGCTTTACAACCCCCTGTCCGAGCAGCTCTACGATGAGGCCGTGGGCAAGCTGGGGTCTCTAAGGCGCTTCGGCCTGATCTCCGCGAACCGGCTGGCTCGCTCGGAGGCACTCGTCCGCGAGTGCTACGAGCTGAGGCTCGGGATCGACGCGCGCGGGGGGAACCGAGGGCAGAGGTTGGATCTCGCGATGCCTCGGTTGGCGGAGATCTTTACCAAGTATCACGAGCAGTGCTCTCTACACCCCCTTCCCCCACTGTTGTAAATTTTTTTCTTTTTGTATGTATGGCTGAGGAGCCTATAATACCCTTTTTTTTTTTTGAATAAATGAGATCTTTCCCTCTTTTTCGCAATGTTCCATTGATCTTTATTAAATTAACAACAGACCGTAGGAAGAGTTTATATTGCCCCAAAGGAAAAGTACATGCTAATAGATGATCTTATTAGCGTGGCCCGAGCTCCCCGGGTGCTTGCTGGTCTCTGTGCCCGGCACCGGATATGGGGCCCCATGAGCGTCGGACATGTTATTTGCCGAAACGAGCATGATCTGGCCGATGGTCAGCTCGGCGGGAGGGGGACGCTGCTCCTGCTCGCGGTCGGCCTGCCGTTTGTCTCTCAAGTAGGCGGCGAGATGCCCCGATCGGATGAGCTCCTCGATGTAGTCCCAGAGTTACTTATAATCCTCCGTGGCGTGGCCCAGCGTCCGGTGGAAAGCACAGTAAGGGCCCCGGGTTCGCATCGCGGCCTGACGCGGGATTGGAGGGAACTTGAAGAACCCCTCGTTTTGGGCCTCCTCTAGCAATACTACGAGGGAGACGTTGAGTGGGGTATGCTCCTGGAACTTCGGGTGATAGGGCTGCTGACGCTCCAGCCTCTTCTCCCGGGCCCTCTTCTTATGGTCGGATCGTTCTGCTCGGGGGAGGTTTGCATTCATCTCGAATTCCAGCTGAACCTCGCGCTCGGTCCACGCCTTGACTTCGACCATGGTCTTAGGTTGTGCCAACGTAAAGGAGCGCAACCACTCCTTGTGTCTCAGACCAGATCTGAGCGTCGTGATGACGGTCTCGTCCCGGTGCTCGAGGACCTCGAGAAGGGCGTTGTAGAAGCGGGTGATGTAGACCTTGAACGTCTCTTTATCCCCACTCTTAACCGTGAAGAGGTAGTCGACCGTGCGCTTCTGCCGACGGTTTTCAACGAAGTGGCCGAGGAACTGAGTAGCCAGCTCGTCGAAGGTCGAGATTGAGCGGGACTCGAGCCCTCGGAACTAGTCCCGACCTGCGTGGATGAGGGTGGCAGGGAAGGCCCTGCACTGGGCGGCGTCAGAGTGGTCCTGGAAGCTCATCCCCGTGGTGAAAGCATCCAAATGGTCCTTCGGGTCGGTCTTCCCGTCGAACAGAGAGACCTTCGGGGGCTTGTTGCGCGAGGAGACGTAGACGTCAAGCAGTTCCTCGGTGAACGGCCTAGTGAGCGAGTCGGCGGCGTACTTAGCCCCGTCGCCCGAGAGGCGACCTTCCCGGTGCATGTCTTCGATCCTCTTCTCGAGGGCGTCGAGTCAGCCGTGGTATCCCGAGGAATCGGTGTCTTGGGACCCCTGGCCTTTGCTGCGGGTGATCTGCGTCTGGGAGCGGCCCCGGTTCATCTCGATGAGGTTTCTTAGATCCCCGGGTGAGGTGGCTCTCGAGTCGCCGAGGTGAGCCTCTCCTGTGCGACCTCGTCGAGGGAGGGGGCGTCGACCATGCCTGTGGATAGGCGAGGTGACCGACATCTCCTCAGGGGGGGTAAGGGTCGTGCGAAGGCTCGAGGCGAGGCACCCTGGCGGCGGATCTCGGGGTGGAGCCTTGGGGCGCCCAACGGGCCTCAAGGAGTATCGGCCCGTGAGATCTGTGGCCGGGGCTCGCAGCCTCCCGGTGGTCAGCCGCCCCGACGAGGGCAGATCCTTCTGGAGGCAGAGGAGCGGCGACCTGGGACCCAGGTCCGGCCGTTTGGACGCGGATGATCGCCTCCACGAGGGACTGCAGCCGATCTATTCGGTTGGCGAGGGCGTTGATGATGGTTGCTGGAGGGGGATCGTCCGAGCCTCCGGTGAGGGGAAGGCAGCGGCTGGTACCTGGGTCTTCAGGGTGATCGCTTGCCATGTGTATGGAGATCGGAAGGCCAACTTTGTGTTTTGTGGAGTCATTTCCCACAGACGGTGCCAACTGATGGAGGTCCTTTTCGGGTCTCCGTCAGATGTTGTCTTCCGTTAATCTCCCGGTGGATTTTGGTGGTGATCTTCTATTGCGTCTGGATCTCAATGGGTTTTGATGAGATTAGTGATTTGAGGAGTTTAGCGCCGAGTACCTGCAAAGAAGTCCCGGGATGGTTTGGTACCACCGAGGACCCTCCGACGATCAAGTTAGTGCTAGATCCGAGCAGAGTAACGGCTGAGTGGAATAAAAAATGGCTCACTTGACCCCTCGGTGATGGGGGTTTATATAGCGGCGGCAGCACACAGCAGCAGGCGCGAGAATCTCGCCGGCAGTTACGCTCCCGACGTCACGCCCGCGTAAAGAGCGGATCGCCCATTAATGGGGATCGCGATGGCGTGGAACGTGGGACGTTACTGGCGGAGAATTTGCGCGTGGCGAGATTTGCGGAGCGGCGGTTACGCCTGTGAGTGGTGGAATTGGTCGGTCAGAGCGACCGAGGAAGATGGCCTCGGTTAGGGAGCTCGAAGACGAGTAGGAGGGCCGAGGAGTCCTGGTCCTGTGGCAGCTCGGGGCGAGCTGAGGGGCCGAGGAGGCCAATTTGCAGGGGGTTCCGAGAAGGGCCAGGTTGTGCTTGCGGGTTGGGTGCAAATGTGGCCTGGTCGGCCCCTGTGGGCCCTTTCTTCTGAGTTCTAGGACACGTCATCTGCCACGTGTCCTGATCTCGCATCGTCAATATTGAGCATCATCAGGGTCGGATCTGGTTTGGGAAAAAATCCGCCATGTGCTGCTCCCATGTGTTCGGTCATGAAATATAAAAAATACAACCATGGGTCTTACTAAACCGCTCGAAATTTTTTTGCTCTCTCGTGTCCGGATACATTACACGTGGCATACCGAATAAATTCTTTGTTTTGGGTCTTGCAAACTGAATTTTGTACCGCCGTGTGTCATTAGCTTGCACAATCAAGCCAACCCTAAATGGATCCAAAATCCTACCCGTTTGCAGCTGGTTTTGGAGCCAATTACCATGAAGTTTAAACTCTGAGGGCAGTAGGGTTTAAGCCTCTAAAACATTGTTGTGAACAAACAACATAACCATTTTCTTTCCCATGTTACTCAGGGAATTTCCCATCTTAGGCCGTTGAAAATAAATTTGTAAGAAACTAATGAAAGGTTTTTAATATAAATGGAAAGGAGAAGACATATCACACACTCCGTTCTTGATGGAGGTCCTTTATGGGTCTCCGTTAGATGTTGTCTTCAGTCGATCTTCCGGTGGATCTTGGAGATGATCTTCTGTTGCGTGTGGGTCTCAATGGGTTTTGAGAAGATTGGTGGTTTTGAGGAGTTTGCGCCGAGTACCTGCAAGAAAGTCCCGGGGTGGTTTGGTACAACCGAGGACCCTCCGACGATCAAGTTAGCACAAGATCCGAGCAGAGTAACGGCTAAGTGGGGTGAAAAAATCTTACTTGATCCCTCTGTGATGGGGGTTTATATGTGGCGGCAGCACGCAGTAGCAGGCGTGAGAATCTCGCCTGCAGTTACGCTCCCGACGTCACGGCCGCGTAATAAGCGGATCGCCCATTAATGGGGATCGTGATGGCGTGGAACATGGGATGTTGCCGGCGGAGAATCCGCATATGGCGAGATTTGCGGAGCGGCGGTTACGCCTGTGAGTGGTGGAGTTGGTCGACCGAAGGGACCGAGGAAGATGGCCTCGGCGGGAGAGCTTGGGAACGAGCGGGAGGGCCGAGGCATCTTGATCCTGTGGTAGCTCGGGACGAGCTGAGAGGCCAAGGAAGCCAATTTGCAGGGGTTTTGATGAGAGCCAGCTTGTGCTTGCAGGTCGGGTACAGGGGTGGCCTGGTCGGCCCTTTCTTCTGAGATTTGGGACACGTCATCTGCCACGTGTCCTGATCTGGAAGATCGCCAATATAGAGCATCATCAGTTCTTGAATAGGTTTTTACTCACGGCTTTCAAAAGCTTTAGAAATAGCGAAATTTAGATGTTGGAAGATACCATATGCTAGACTCATAAGATTTTTTTATTTTACCCTACTTAAGAATTAAAAATACCAAAGAAGGAAAATAAAAGAGATTAAAACAAAAGCCAGGTAAATTCCCGCCTTATGGATACCATATATAGCATGCTCCTGATATGTTTTTTTTGAAACTAAAAGTAGGAGGGGATATACTGCTCCATAAAACGGGAAAAAATCAAACATGTATAGATATTATGATACATGCATGCTCATAATACAACCCGCAAATCTTTTGATTTCTTCAAAACTCCCCACCTCCATTATATAGTACTAAATGGCAGTCCAAAAGCAGAAGTTGGTTTTTAAATTTAATTAAATAGCTTGATTTGTGGATGGTATATCAAAATAAAAAAGGTTCAGGGGCATATCCTTTTTTGACCGCAACAAGCCCACCGACCTCTCTTCGAAGCACTAAATGGAAGCACTAGATGGAAGATCCCGATTTCAATCCCGGATCTCCCCTTACAGACTCCTACTGCCCACCACTGGGCCATGTGCCCCGCACATGTTTAGGGATATATCGGGTCAACATTTTTATTTTCTCTCTAAACAAGCAAGGGGTGAAAGTTGGACTGGGTTTAACCCGAACCCGATCCTATGCAACCCTAAATTTTCGGATTTTTTTGCATGCTATGCCCATCCAAATCTGAACGGATGGCTTTAAAAGCGGCTATAAATTTTTCACGGCGGGTATAGGTTTTACTATAAAACATGTCTGTCCGAACCCTAAATCCGGCCCAAACCAAACCTGTTTCCTAAATTCAACCCGACTAGAGTGAAAGCACACCGTAGAAAAAATGCTGACCATTTTTTAGCTTATTGTATTATATTTATTTTATAATTTATAACGTAATTGTACATCATTTCTTCAATCCGTAAACTTTACATATATATTTGCACAAGCTTACCGCTCTGATTATTTCAATAATTTATAACCGGCCAAGCTCAAAAAACTGCAAAGCCCGACTCGTCCGCTTAAATCTGAAAACCCGTCTGAATCCCAAAGTTTTATGTTTGGGTATAATGCATTGGAAACCCATCGGCGGGTTTCGGTTTGGATAAAAAATTTGTCAAAAATACGCTCGACCCGGCCGGCTTTCACGCCCTGCTCTCAGCCCAGCCGCTCGAGGACAGAGCAAGCGAAATCATGTCAAAACCCCGCCTCTCTTAGAAATAAAAATCCCATTTTTCCCACCTCCTTTCTTCGATCTTCTCTATTTTCATTAATATTTTCCTGTATTTTTTTTCCAGGATAAACGACGGAAGATTTGGTGCATGTCTGCGGAGCGAGCTGATTCGTATGCGAATTTTATGTTTTAATTAGAATTTTCGATCTGATCCCTGCCTTTTTTTCTTCTTCCTGTTCTTGTGTTGATATTAGGGTAAGGGTTTCTTGCCACGGCCTATATCCACTCTACTCCATTGTCAAGTTCGGATCTTAGTGAGTCTCTATTATGCTAAACCAGGGTTAGGGTAAATCTAGGGTTTTAGCCTGTTGAGGCGTAATCCGCTTGTTTTGAAGTCTTAGGAGGTGATAAAGATTGGAATTTGAATCCATTCAATCGTTTTGTTTATTTATGTTGATATTCCGGTTTTAGCGATTTACTTTGTCTATGAGTTGTTAAGGTTGGGCATATGTCTCCTATAATAAATCTATTATCTATCTCCTTCGGTTAGTGTTTTGCCCTTCAATAGAGAATTTGAAGGATGCATCTGGTCATTTAAGAATATGGAAAGCCTGTAGGGTATTTTTTGTCACCCCATTGAGATGGGAATACGCGCACGCTTGTCAGACGTACTACAGATTCCCCCTGCGTAGGGTAGGCGGGGGTTTAATGATCGTGGGGATCCGAATCTCCGGCAGCCGCGGACTAAGCTGCCGTTAATTACCCCTCGCCTTTGGGGCGAGAGAACCTCCGATTAATGGGTTAAACTGGTCATGCGAACTCAATGTGCAGTGCATGTGTGTTTTATTTTGAAAGGGGGTTTTGGATATATCGGGAGCCACGCAGAGTTTTTACGGGGGTCCCGCTACCCGGATAGCGGGCTGGGGGTCAAGGGGGCTAGCAGCCCCCTTGCGGGGTTCGGGGCAGCGCCCCGGCCCAAATTTTTTTTTTGAGGGGGACAGTGTCGTGGAGTATGTGTATGTGTACATATGTGTATATATACATGTATATATAAATAAAGGGGAAAAAGACATCCAAAGGATGCGTGGCCAGCGTCTAGGCGCTTGAGCGCAAGCGCGCCACGTGTCGGCACGTGGGCGCTTTGCGCTCGAGCGCAGAGTGCTGGAGCGCAACGCGCCACGTGTCGGCACGTGAGCGCTTTGCGCTCAAGCGCAGAGTGCTGGAGCGCAACGCGCCACGTGTCGGCATGTGGGCGCTTTGCGCTCGGACGCTGAGCGCTTGGGCTCAAGCGCGCCACGTGTCGGCACGTGGACGACTTGCGCTCGAGCGCTTCGCTTGAGCGCAAGCGCGCCACGTGTCGGCACGGGGGGCGATGCGCGCTCGAGCGCAAGCGCGCCACGTGTCGGCACTGGGGCGACTTGCGCTCGAGCGCTTGCGCTGGAGCGCAAGCGCGCTACGTGTCGGCACTTTACGCTGGAGCGCTGAGCGCAAGCACGCCACGTGTCGGCACGCGGGCGCTCTGCGTTTGAGCGCCGGCAAGAAAAGGAGGCTTTTAGCCTAAAAAAATATTTCTCGAAAGAGAAATCAGAGAGGAGCTGGACTCCTGAGTGTTTTTTTTTGGGTTAATGGGAGGAGTTCTTCTTCTTTCTCCTCTGTTAGCTGGATTTTGAAGATCAAGAGATATGAGATTTTAAAAAAAAAACTCCTTTTTGAGATCTAATGGAAGATCTGAGTTTCCCTTGATGAGTTTTGTGGTGAAAAACTAATTTGTTTTATAAAAAGGAGAGTAGAACTCTTGATTTAATTCAAGAGAAAGAAGAAGGTTTTGGAACCTTGAAGAAGGAGAAAGATCTCAGATCTGGAAATTTTTTTTTGAGAGAGAAAAAGTTGTTGAGATATTTCATTATCTTTGCCTTTTTAGGCTATATACACTTTACACATAGCCCCTTGGGCTTCACAAAATGGCATTTTGCCTATCCCATGGCTCATGTGCCATTTCTTTTTGCACATAAGCCATGGGCTTTACAAAAATTTGGCTTTATGCCTATTTTTCTTACATTTATCCATAAAATAAAATAAAAGAAATGCAACAAAATTATTTATTACAAAATTTTTATCTTGGCATGGGGGGAGGCCGGCCGCTTCATGTTCGGGCTCGACCCGGGCATGGGCCTACTGGATCTTGGCTTGGGCCCACTTGGCTTTGGGTTGACTTTGATTTTGACTTGGTCAACCGGGGTGTAAATTTTTACCCCAACAAATTGCCCCCCATCAATAAATGCACACCACATATGTGGGTCGTGTGCATGAAATTGATGGATCCTCTTTCACTTGGAGGCGACCTGATTTGGTTCCCGCTTTTTGGGAAGCTAGCACTGCCCTTTTTACGACATGGACGGTCGTTGCTTGACATGTCTCCGAGACGGAGTGTCCGTGATAGACGTTTCCCTAGCCCGGAGTGATCTGGTTCCCGCTTTGTAGCAATCCTGCGCTGCCCTTTTTACGGCATGGACGGTCATTGCTGCCCTTTTTGCGACTTGGACGGTCGATACTGCCCTTTTAGCGACTTGGATGGTCGATGTTGCCATTTTAGCGATGTGGACGGTCGGTTCTGCCCTTTTTGCGACTTGGACGGTCGTTGCTGCCCTTTTAGCGACGTGGACGGTCGATGCTGCCATTTTAGCGACTTGGACGGTCGTGGCTGCCCTTTTAGCGACTTGGACGGTTGGTGCTGTCCTTTTAGCGACGTGGACGGTCGGTTCTGCCCTTTTAGCGACGTGGACGGCCGGTTCTGCCCTTTTTGCGACTTGGACGGTCGGTGCTGCCATTTTAGCGACTTGGACGGTCGTGGCTGCCCTTTTACCGACTTGGACGGTCGGTGCTGCCCTTTTAGCGACGTGGACGGTCGGTGCTGCCCTTTTAGCGACGTGGACGGTCGGTTCTGCCCTTTTTGCGACTTGGACGGCCGGTTCTGCCCTTTTTGCGACTTGGACGGTCGGTGCTGCCATTTTAGCGACTTGGACGGTCGTGGCTGCCCTTTTACCGACTTGGACGGTCGGTGCTGCCATTTTAGCGACGTGGACGGTCGGTGCTGCCCTTTTAGCGACGTGGACGGTCGGTTCTGCCCTTTTTGCGACTTGGACGGTCGATGCTGCCCTTTTTGCGACTTGGACGGTCGGTTCTTGATTTGACTTGCTCTGCTTCTTGCAGTGTCAGGGGTAGACTTGACTTGCTTCGCTTCTTGCGGTGTCGAGATTGGATTCTGACTTGCTCCGCTTTCTGCGGTGTCGGAGTGGAAGTTGACTTGTTGATTTTGATTTGGGTTGATATCAGCATCGCTATACTGGAATATGGTACCAGGAGCGAATCATCATCTGTCATTGAGAGGATTTTGGGATTGTTTTACGCCCGTGGATTGTATACGGTTTTGCAGGATGTATGATCCAGACCGTAGGGCCGGAAAAATTACGGGATTTTGTCGACGTCTGTATCGCTGCACTGGAATATGGTACCAGGAGCGACTCATCATTCGTCGTTGGGGTATGGGATTTGGAATTTGGTTGGCGTCTGCATCGCTGCACTGGAATATGGTACCAGGAGCGACTCATCATTCGCCATTTGGGGATTAGGGAGCGATGGCTTAGGAGACAGGTTTAGATCCCTATCGCCTAAGACTTTTCAATTTTATGGACCGTGAGGGTCCCATAAAAGCATTTTCTCCCTACGAGTCGTAAGGATCCCGCAGGTGTATTTTCTCCTTAGGAGTCGTGAGGACTCCTAAGTGTATTTTTCCTTTATGAGTCGTAAGGATCCCACAAAGGTTTGTTCTCCTCATAAATCGTGATGACACATGAGTGGGTCTTATCAATGGAGCATCATTCCCAAAGCGGAGACCGACCGCGTAACTGGTAATTACGGTGGGACATGGGTATGATGAGAATTATTTGAGCCCGTGGATTGTATACAATGGTCAATTTGGGGACCCACCGTAGGGCCAGGAGAATTTTAAGAAATCGGATTTTGGTTGGCGTCTGCATCGCTGCACTGGAATGTGGTACCAGGAGCGACTCATCATTCGCCGTTTGGGGACTTGGAATTTGGATCTTGTTTGGCATCAGCATTGCTGCACTGGAATAATGTCAGGAGCAACTCATCATTTGCCTTGGGAGGACTTGGGATTTGGGTTTTTGGTCGGCATCAGCACCGCTAACACTGAAGCGAAATGCCAGGAGCGACTCATCATCTGCCGTTGCCCGTTGGGGAAGGATGGCTTAGGAGACAGGTTTGGGTCCCTATCACCTAAGACTTTACAATTTTATGAGCCGTGAGGGTCTCATAAAAGCATTTTCTCCCTACGAGTCGAGAGGATCTCGCAGGTGTATGTTCTCCTTAGGAATTGTGAGGATTCCTAAGTGTGTTGCTCCTTTGTGAGTCGTAAGGATCTCACGCAGGGGTTTTCTCCTCACAAGGTCGAGAGGACTTTGCGAGTGTATTCATCTCATTTCACGAGTTTGTGCCCTTTCGGGTTTTCACAAACTCGCTGGTAGTCCTGCTGTTTTTACTCACGGAGCCCTTTCGGGTTTTCATCCGTGCCCGTTTTGCTTGTGGACATACCTTTTTATATATTTTTTTCTTTTTCTTTTTCCCTTTTTTTCCTCTTCTTTTTTTTCTTTCTTTTCTTTTTTTTTGCCGCTGGTGGGACTTTAAGAGTAGTCTCACCAGCAGAATTTGGGAGAGATAGGAGTCATTTACGCCCGTGGATTGTATACGGTTTTGCAGGATGTATGATCCAGACCGTAGGGCTGATGTGCTCAATTCTCCTGCGACTTAGAGCATTCACGTGTAGCATTTCTTGAGATATCGGCCATTGATGGGTGGCATGTGCCTTTCTCCCTCGGCACTTATTAGTTGGTAGGACCCTCCGTCGAATACTTTCTCGATGACGTATGATCCTTCCCAGTTTGGCTCGAATTTTTCCTTGGCGTGTCGATTGGGGATGATCGGTCTTTTGAGGACCAACACCAATTCACCTTTCTTAAAAGCGCGGAGACGGGTTACCTTGTCATAGGCCCGTGACATTTGGGCTCGGTATAGCTCCAGATTTTGCTGCACCGCGAGCCTCTTTTCTTCGAGGGCATCGAGCTCTTCAAGTCGAAGGAACGCGTTTTCCTCCTCCGTCAACTCGTGCTGAACGGCCATTCTTAAGCTTGGAACTTCGACTTCGAGGGGGAGGACCGCCTCCACTCCGAAGAGCAATGAGTATGGAGTGGACTGTGTTGGAGTACGGTGCGTGGTACGATATGCCCACAACGCCTCGTGAAGTTTGAGATTCCAGTCTCTCTTGTTGGCTGAAGCATTTTTCCTCAGGAGCTTGCATAGAGTCTTATTGAAGGCTTCGGCTAGCCCGTTGGCTCTTGGATTATAGATGGAGGAATATCTCCAGTCTATCTTGTGCTGAGTAGCGAACCTTGAGACATTGAAGCTCTTGAAAGAAGGTCCGTTGTCAGAAATGATTCTTCTTGGTGTACCGAAACGGTATAGAAATTATGCTGGAAGAATGTCAGAATATCTTTTGTCTTGACCTCTTTCAACGAGACAGCTTCAGCCCATCTGGAGAAGTAGTCTGTCGCGGCCAGTATGAACCGGTGGCCTTTGGATGACGGAGGATCAATTGGGCCAACAATGTCGGTGCCCCAGACTTCGAAGGGCCACGACGCTACCGTAGGATGCAACGGATTGGGATGCTTGTGAATGAAATCACCATGGATTTGGCAGATCCGACACTTCTTTGCATGCTCTCCGCAATCCCGTATCATGGTGAGCCAATAATACCCAAGCCGTTTGATTTGAAGTCGCATCTTGGGGCCAGATTGGTGAGCACTGCAAATGCCCGAGTGAACATCTTTCATGACCTTTTGGGCTTCGGCCAGTGACAGACACCTGAGCCAGAGTTGGTCATATGACCTGCGGTATAACGTGTCATTTACAAATACGTATCGGAGAGCTCTTTTCTTCAGCTGAATCCTCGCAGATTTTTCTTCGGGCAGCTTGTCGTATCGGAGGTACTCTATGAAGGGTTCTCTCCAATCGGGCTCGTCTTGGATGATCGAAGCTTCTTCGGCAGGACTGCTCTTCTGTTCCGCGCTTTCCTCTTCTCGTAGAGAGAATGGGGGTAGAATTTGTCGGCTCCTGACTGTGATCAGAATTTCGTCCATGTCAGGATCGGCCAGCTCCTTGGCTAAGCGAGCGAGTACGTCAGCCTTTCCATTCAACGCTCTAAGGACTCTCATTAGTTCAATGTGAGTGAACCGTTTCATGAGTTCCACCACTCGGCCTCTGTACCGAGCTAACTCGGGTTTGTATATTTTATAATCGCCGCTTACTCGGTTGACGACGAGCTGGGAGTCACCGTAAACTCGTAGCCGACAGATTTCTATTTCTATGGCGAGCTCCAAACCAGCTATCAGAGCTTCATACTCAGCTTCATTGTTTGTCCGAGGCTCGGTGAGAACGAAAGAACGCCGCAGGGTTCCCATTGATGGCGTGGTGAACACCAATCCTATCCCCGCTTTTACCTCCGGGACGCTTGATCTGCCGGAGCTCCTTATTGATGAAGCCCCATCAAAGTAGAGCTCCCAATATGGCTCGTCTTCCTCGAGGTGCAGGACTTGTTCGTCGGGTAACTCACAATTTAGCGGCGATCCTTCTGGTATGGGATGAGCAGCGAGAGAGTCTGCAAGAGCTTGCCCTTTTACTGCTTTCTGAGGAGTATAAACTATGTCAAACTCGAGTAGCATAACAGCCCATCTTGCTATTCTGCCGGCTAGGCTCGCTCTGGTAATCAAGTGTTTGAGCGGGTCGATTTTGGAGATCAGCATAACCCGATGAGCAAGCAGATAGTGCCTCAGCTTCTTCACAGCAAATATCAGAGCCAGGCATTGCTTCTCGATTGGGGAATAGTTGTGTTCCGTCCCGACTAGAGTTCGACTGAGGTAGTAGAGGGCATTTTCTTTTCCCTCCTCGTTATTCTGGGCAAGGAGCGCACCGAGTGACTCATCCAGCGCGGCAGTGTAGAGAATCAGCGGTTTATTTGGAATGGGAGCGGCCAGCACTGGAGGGTGCAACAAGTATTGTTTGATACCTTCGAACGCTGCTTGACACTCGGCATCCCAGATAAAAGGAGCTCCTTTCTTCATGAGCTTTGAGAAGGGCCTACATCTCCCCGACAAATTTGAGATAAACCTCCGTATATAAGCAAGCTTGCCTTGAAAAGATCTTAGCTGCGTCAGACTCTTCGGAGGGGGCATCTCCATGATGGCCTTTATCTTCGACGGGTCAACTTCGATCCCTCGATGTCGGACTATGAAGCCCAGGAATTTTCCCGATCACACGCCAAAAGCGCATTTCAGAGGATTCATCTTCAGGTCAAATTCCCTCAGTCTGGTGAGAACGGTCCTAAGATCCTGGATATGATCGGCATTGGTTTTAGTCTTAATGACCGGATCATCAACATAACATTCGACGACTTTATGAATTAGGTCATCGAAGATATTGGTCATTGCCCTTTGATATGTAGCACCTGCGTTCTTCAATCCGAACGGCTCACCTTGTAGCAATATATTCCGATCGGGGTTCGAAATGCTGTGTGCTTCTCATCCTCAGGCGACATCTTGATCTGATTGTATCCAGACGAGCCATCCATAAAGGTGAGCAGCTCGTAATTTGAGGTGTCATCGACCATCATTTCCATGACCGGTAGCGAGAAGTCGTCTTTAGGACATGCCTTGTTGAGGTCCCTGAAATCGACACAAACTCGGATCTGCCTATTTTTCTTCTTCACTGGGACTATGCATGCGATCCAGTCCACATTTTTCTCTTTCCTGATGAAGCCGGCATCGATGAGCTTCTTGGTTTCCTCGATGACTTTTTCTTCTAGTTCTTTTCTCATTCTTCGAGGAGCTTGTTTGACTGGCTTAGCATCAGGAGATATAGCCAGCTTATGCACAGCCACTTCAGGGGAAAGGCCTGGCATTTCTTTGTATGTCCACGCGAAGCAGTCGACGAACTCATGCAGCAGGGCAATTATCTGCGCTTTCATTTCCTCAGACAAGAGCGAGCTGATGTAGGTCGGCCTTGGATTATCAGGCGTTCCTAAGTCAATCTCGGTTAGCTCGTCAAAGGTTGCTTGTCCGCCATCTTCGAGCTCTTGAGGAGCTTCTTCTGGCTAGGCTATCTCGTCATCATCATTTGATCTTTCGCTGGCCTCACCAACATGGGTCATGTAGCACGCTTTGGAATCAGGTTGAATGTAGCCTATGCCCCGTCTATCTGGAATTCGTCCATCGATGAGTGCTCGGACCTGGGGCGGATACCATAGCCCTTCGTAAAACTTTGCTTCGGACTCCGTTTGATATAACCGGCATCCGCACTTCTTAAAGTATTCCCGCATCTCGGGCGCATAGTATCTGGGATTGAGGACGGCTCTTATGCCTATCTCATAGGGAAGGCACGCGACAGAAAGATCGTCCGGGTGCACAACGGGGTTTGACCTGTAAAACAGGATGCCCTTCTGTCCATTTTTCCTCCCGGGTACGTAGAAAGTTTTCAGCTGGTCCACGGTAGAGACTGACAATGCGTCGAGCTCTTTGCACATCTGTTCCGGCACCCTTGTGATGGCCAGGGACTCTTCTGCGACTTTGAAGGTCTCTCGTAGTTTCGCTTGCTGCATGGGGGGCCGATCTGCACAGCTGTTGCACGGCAGGTCCTCTTCTTCCGACTCTTTAGTGTCACTGCCAAGATGAGGACGAACTTTGCTGCTAGATGGGCCTTCAGTAACAGATTCGTCCGTATCGCTGCCGAAATGAGGGCGGGTTTTATGGAAGGACGGTCTTCCAGCGTCGGACTCATCAGTGTCGCTGCCAAAATGCGGGCGTACTTGGGTATTTTTGCTTTTGACAGTGACAGCCGACGCAGATTTGCTTTTGAGTCTTGGGGCCGGTCTATCCTCAGTCAGTTGTGGCTTAGCATTTTGGTGGTTCATAAAGTACCGAGAATCTTCATATCTGACTTCATGCACACCGAACGGCTGGATATCTCCGTTAATGCGTCTTTCTTTGCCATTTTTAGTATACTTCATGCATTGATGGAGAGTTGACGGAATGATACCGTAATCGTGGAGCCACGGCCGCCCAAGAGAATCTTATAAGATGTGTCGGCGTCGATTACGTATATCTTAGCTTCAGTTTGCAGATCCCTAAATTTGATTGGCAAAGCTATAGACCCCAGAACTTGCTGGCAATTTTGGTTGAAGCCTTGAATGACAATCCTTTCCCTTGACAGGTGTCGGACGTCCATTGACAAACTCTTCAGAGTTCGCAAGTTCATGATGTTCACCGAGGACCCCGGATCAATCAATATGCGATTAATTCGATCTCCGTCGCTGTACCCGGTCATGTAAAGCGGCCGATTATGCTCAGCCGTCCCCAGTAGCAAGTCTTCATCCTTAAATGTGACTGCGGCGGCATGCAAAGCGTGCTGGGCTTCTTTCATATTAATTTCCGCAAAGTGAGCCTGATACCGTTCGGGGTTTTGTAGAGCGTGAATGAGAACATCTCTAAGCTCCTTAGATAGGACCAAGGCGTCGTAGATGCTCAGGAGAGACGGAAGCTTCTGGAGATGTGCCAAGACATTATAGTCCACCGAGGAAGGACTTATGTTTTCATCGGCCGGTTCTCTGCCATCTTCTTCATTAGCGACTTGTTTTTCCTTCCCTTTTGGGGCGTTGCCCTGATTTTGCGGTAGAGCCCTGCCGCTTCTGAGCTGGATTTGATTGGCCTTTGTGGTGAGCTCATCGTCTTCTTCGGGAAAACAGAGCTCATCCTCGGAGTCGCTGCCAAGATGGATGGCGTAGCAGGTCACTACTGGGACCTTTTTATTGGAGTCTTCTTCTAATTCCTCCAGAATTTCAGCCGCTTGTACAGGGAAGAACTCCTTCAATTGAATCAATGTTCTTTCCTTTTGTTCATATTCTTCGAGGGAATCGATATATTTTTGAATGGTCGATCTCCCTGCAGCCTCTTTTTCGCGCCGAGCTGCACTTTTCTTCTTCTTGAGCTTCTTGGATTTTGAACCTGATGGAGCCGCATTGGCAGCTGAACTGGTAGGTTTCTTCTGCCCTTCCCATTCCGTCCTGGGTTCTTTCCGAAGTAGCTTTATCATCTTCTTCGTCTTATTAGATATGTGCGTACTCCACGGAGGCCGCGATGATTCCGTTTCATTTCTCGGGGCAGCGGGGTCGGCTCTCTGCTCCCAAAAGGCTTCAACTTCTGTCTGTATAAAATTGGTGGTTGCAACTTGATTGTTCACCAACATACTTTTGGACAGCTCGATTTCTCCAGCCTTGTACTGCTTCTCGACCCAGTCTTTGAAGATATAACAATCCTCGATCGCGTGGCTCACTACTCGGTGGTACGGGCAATACAGAGGATTGTCGGTCATTTTTGCTTCTTGGGGTCTTTTCGACTCCGGCAATTGTAGGCCGTTGTTCAAGGCATCTTTAAATATCTTGCGGACCTTGTCCCTTCTGAAAGAGTAAACCTTGTTCTTTTTCTCCTCTAGGGAAGGCCCATCTCCTCCCAGCAATGGCTTTCGAGACCGGTTGGTTTTGGATTCGCCCGCCCTTCGCTTTTCTTCATTGTCGGAGGCATTGAAGATATTGGTACTGCTGGAACTCCCGCTTCTACGGTTGTCGTCCCGCTTGCTTTTCCAGGTTTTGTCTCTCTGAGAGTCCGGCGGGGACTCTTGCTTCGAGCGTTCCAGCATTTGAACTTTCTTGGTTAGCTCCTGAAATGTCTTGAGGCCCGCTGTACACAAAAATGAGACCATCCAATTGCTGAGGTTCCCAATGAGAAGGCTGACGGACTGGTCCTGCTCCAGCGGCGGTTCGCACTTGACCGTGAGATTACGCCATCGGGCGATAAAGTCAGTGTTGCTTTCATTCTTCCTCGGCTTGATCCTCACAAGGTCGGCAATGGAGATTTTATCACTGACACTCATGAACCTTTATCGAAACAGGGACTCCATTTGGGCAAAGGTAATGATGGACCCGTCCGGTATACTCGCATACCAGTCGAAGGCGACGCCGGTCAGGCTGTTGACAAACTGACGAAGAAGGAGCGCGTCATTGCCCCTTGTATTTCCGCACGATGCTTTGAAGTGGGCGACGTGCTGATTTGCATTCCCCGTTCCATCAAATCTTCCGAACTTAGGAATAACGTAGCCGCTTGGGAACTCAATCAGATCGTACTGCGTGGGATATGGCCGCCCACTACTGCCGATTTCTTTCTGAGCTTCAGCTTTGGCCACCAATGTTTTAACCTTGCTGGTGACTAAATCCATTATCCGATCCTGTGTTAGCGGGATAGTGTTCTGGGGCCAAGGCGTCCCCAGAAGCGGAATGTGGCCGGCTTTCATGCGGCTCGACCAGTCTTGGTCCCAAAGGAACAGGCATTGGCTGCCTCGGATTGTCATCACCCGGCTGATTAGTAGCGGCTTGTGTCTGATTGGGAGGCGCTCGAGCAATTTGAACCGTAAGCTGCATCACCACGTTCGTTAAATCGTCAATCTTCGAATAGAGCTTGGCCATCTCTTTATCTTTGCTCCTGAGCTGTTTTCGAAGCTCTTGAAGCAGCTCTTGCTCCGCAGTCCTGGAGCGGAAAGTTGGCTCTTCCTCGCTGTCCGAACTTGACTCTGCATGGACCGAGGGGTCTTTCTGCCTATCATCCTCATCGAGAGGGTTTTCTTCATCCAACGGGGGCGGCTGTTCTTGGGCGGCGGCAACCACATTCAGGCTAGATTGGGCTTGGGATGTGGTGGCCCCATCCTTGCTTTTGCTGCGAAGGTTGTCGCTGGGACGTCCGCCCGCCATATAGACCGTATGGATGATATATTCGGCCGTCTTTCTATCATTGCCAGCTGATTTCACGGATCGCTGTCTTGACCCCCTTGTTTCGGTAGCTGGTAGTCGATTGAAGGCGGCTGGCCTAACCAGGTTCTTGAATGGTGCTGGCGCTTTTTTTTCTGGGTTTGCCCCGCTGATTTCGTGCGGCACAGAGTGCTTGATAGACTCTTGAAGAGATAGTGTCATACTTTTTCTGTTGGGGCTGGGACATGTCTCTTTGTGGCACTGTTCGGACCGCTGTCTTCTTGATTTTGGCGGTCATGGCATTTTTCTGAACCCACTTCAGAGGCTCGAAGGAATTGCTGATTCTTACGTCCGACTCAGCCGTCGTCGTCGGGCAACCCTACACTTGGAACTTCACACGATTCCATTTGGCCGAAGTCTTGGCCCTCTTGTTGGTTTGATACCTGAGCCGCTTCTGCCTTAACTTTTCTGTTCTAAGCACCTGGCAGACTTCGGCTCTTTGGGAAGACGCCGCAGACCGGACGATGGAGGGCCTTGGAGATACGCTTGATTGTGCATTTGTTAGAGTCATCGCCTGAGCTCATCCGCAACATTTGATGTTGCCCTTCGTACCGGAAGTCTTGCCCCCAGCTGGAGCGCCAGAGAGCCATTCAGACACCGTTTTAAGTTTCGTTTGTGGTGCCTTGGCGATCACAACATTCGGCCTCTTGCCCCTTGAGATCGGCTTGGCCGCCTGCTTTGCTGGGATTTCTGCCAGATGAGCGCTTCCGGCAGGGTAGATGATGACGGAGCCAAACAGGCGGGGCGGTTCCTCCCACTGTCGACTGAGGCTTGCGGGGAGAACCACACGAGCGTTGATCTTGACCACGTACGGAATCGGGGTCATGTTGGAAGCTGAATTCGTCTGGGAAGACATTGTCCCCGAAGGTTGATTGCTGCTCGGAAAAAAAACATCATTTCAGTATAGGCAATCGATATGTATATTGATTGAGTTCGCATGAACGTTTAACCCGAAATATGGGAGGAGAGAAGTGTCCCACCGGGCGTGCCAGAATCTGTAGGGTGTTTTTCGTCACCCCATTGAGATGGGAATACGCGCACGCTTGTCAGGCGTACTACAGATTCCCCCTGCCTAGGGTAGGCGGGGGTTTAATGATCGTGGGGATCCGAATCTCCGGCAGTCGCGGACTAAGCTGCCGTTAATTACCCCTCGCCTTTGGGGCGAGGGAACCTCCGATTAGTGGGTTAAACTGGTCATGCGAACTCAATGTGCAGTGTACGTGTGTTTTGAAAGGGGGTTTTGGATATATCAGGAGCCACGCAGAGTTTTTACGGGGGTCCCGCTACCCGGACAGCGGGCTGGGGGTCAAGGGGGCTAGCAGCCCCCTTGCGGGATTCGGGGCAGCGCCCCGGCCCAAATTTTTTTTTGAGGGGGACAGTGTCGTGGAGTATGTGTATGTGTACATATATGTATATATGCATGTATATATAAATAAAGGAGAAAAAGACATCCAAAGGATGCGTGGGGCCAGCGCCTAGGCGCTTGAGCGCAAGCGCGCCACGTGTCGGCACGTGGGCGCTTTGCGCTCGAGCGCAGAGTGTTGGAGCGTAACGTGCCACGTGAGCGCTTTGCGCTCGAGCGCAGAGTGCTGGAGCGCAACGCGCCACGTGTCGGCACGTGGGCGCTTTGCGCTCGGACCCTGAGCGCTTGGGCGCAAGCGCGCCACGTGGCGGCACGTGAACGACTTGCGCTCGAGCGCTTGCGCTGAGCGCAAGAGCGCCACGTGTCGGCACGGGGGGCGATGCGCGCTCGAGCGCTTGCGCTGGAGCGCAAGCGCGCCACGTGTCGGCACCGGGGCGACTTGCGCTCGAGCGCTTGCGCTTGAGCGTAAGCGCGCCACGTGTCGGCACGTGGGCGCTTTACGCTGGAGCGCTGAGCGCAAGCACGCCACGTGTCGGCACGCGGGCGCTCTGCGCTTGAGCGCAGGCAAGAAAATGAGGCTTTTAGCCTAAAAAAATATTTCTCAAAAGAGAAATCAGAGAGGAGTTGGACTCCTGAGTGTTTTTTTTTGGGTTAATGGGAGGGGTTCTTCTTCTTCCTCCTCTGTTAGCTGGATCTTGAAGATCAAGAGATATGGGATTTAAAAAAGAAAAAAAACTCCTTTTTGAGATCTAATGGAAGATCTGAGTTCCCCTTGATGCGTTTTGTGGTGAAAAACTAATTTGTTTTATAAAAAGGAGAGTAGAACTCTTGATTTAATTCAAGAGAAAGAAGAAGGTTTTGGAACCTTGAAGAAGGAGAAAGATCTCAGATCTGGAAAAATTTTTTGGAGAGAGAAAAAGTTGTTGAGATATTTCATTATCTTTGCCTTTATAGGCTATACACTTTACACATTGCTCCTTGGGCTTCACAAAATGGCATTTTGCCTATCCCATGGCTCATGTGCCATTTCTTTTTGCACATAAGCCATGGGTTTTACAAAAATTTGGCTTTATGCCTATTTTTCTTACATTTATCCATAAAATAAAATAAAAGAAATGCAACAAAATTATTTATTACAAAATTTTTATCTTGGCATGGGAGGAAGCCGGCCGCTTCATGTTCGGGCTCGACCAGGGCATGGGCCCACTGGATCTGGGCTTGGGCCCACTTGGCTGGGGGTTGACTTTGATTTTGACTTGGTCAACCGGGGTGTAAATTTTTACCCCAACAAAGCCCAATTGTTTTCCATCCTCACATTTGTAAGAAATTTGATACTAATTAAGAGAGAACTGAGATGATGTTTTCCTTATATTGAAAAATGATGCAGATTAAGGTTAATTTAAAATTGTTAGCATTGGTTTAACTGAAATCAGGAATTTATTTAGTCACGTAGTCATCTGGTGCAGTAATCCCTATCAGATATCGCCAGATAAGGTCCAGACAATCCTATGAATCCAGTAGATCTCATACAAACCTCCATGGAATCATGAACCGACAGTTCATTTAGCTGTGGACTTTTTGTGATGTAGAGTGCAGTTGAAGTTAGTTGTCGGTTCTGAGTAGATTAAGTAACCAGAATTATCTCCGTTTTGTTATGTAGATGTTAGAATTTTGAGCGCGGCAGCTGTAATGAGCTTTGGGTTGTGCAAAATCCAATATGTTATCATTTAATTCTTCCTTGGATGGTTTGAGATTCCTAAAAATCCTTACATAGGTAGTGGATAACTGAAATAAGTTGGGAAAAAATCTTCACTGTCTAACCACTTCTATTTTCCTATAAAAGGAATGCAGAGAACACTTGATTTTTTAATATTAATATATCAAGGCATGCTAAAGGCATCATGTATATTCATCTTTCATTTATGCTGCTTTGGCTCACTGCTTGCTTTGAACCTTTTATTTTGTTGTTTTAGGGTTGGATTATAGACCAGAGGTTTTTGCAAGACACCAAACTGATGTCAAGCCCTTGTCCAGTTCTCAACAACAAACGCATTGATCAGTGGAAGGTCACTGAATTAAAGGAAGAGCTTTGAAGGCGGAAGTTGAAAATAAATGGTCTAAAGGAGGAGTTAGCGAGGCGGTTGGATGAAGCTCTTCATAGTGAGATGTAAGAAGCAGAGAAGGAAGAATTGGGTGCTGAATCAGATCCTGATAATTTAGAAAACAAAGTCGATGAAGAGGAATCAGCCCCCTGCCCCAGAAGAGAATACCACTAAACTTGCTGAAGATAAAGCTGACAAAGTTAATGAAGAAAAATCATCTCTGCTCCAAGAAGAAAATATTGCCAAACCCGTTGAAGCTGGGAGTTGCCAAGATGATAAAGACGCTGCCATGGTTATCAACATTGAAAGTTCTTTAGATGTCAGCCAAAGCACCAACAATCAGGATCAGAAAGAAATGAGTCATACCATTTTGGATGTGGCAGCTGAAGACACCAAAGAGGACGTTTTTCTCTTGGAAAAAAGCATGGTTCAAGAACTCGGTTTCGGTCTCTCATAATTTTATTAGTTTCGCTGGATTTCGGCTAGTTTCGCTAATCTCGGTTCGTGTTTCGACAGTAATACAATATACAGAAGTGTAGATATATTAAATACTTAAATTTATGGTTATATATTACAAGATAATGATTCTAGTGTTTAAAAATCCAGCCATGATGCAAAATATATTGAAAAGTGTGCCTAGATAAGTATTTGTATAGGGTTTGGGTCCTTTTTTGTGGTTTTCTAATAACGAAGACCTATAATGACAGTAAAAATGGTATCGAAAAAATTAATTTTGTTAAGGTTTCAGCCGAAACGATATTGTATGATTGGTTTCGTATCGGTTTCGGTTTTCGTATCGGTCTCCACCGAAACCGATATGAACCACCACGTATCGGTGGTTTCGGCCGAAACCTTGAACCTTAGAAAAAGGTGTGAGCGATGATCAGGGTGTTGGTGAGCATTTAAAGTCTAGTGACGAAAAGAATGAGGATTCAAAGCCGCGCTTGCCATTTCGGAAGCAACCAATCAGGTATCTAAGGTCAACCCATATTTAGGGTTTCAAGTAATATCTCACTCAATTTCTACCGATTCTGTCTCAATTAATGAAAAGAATGAACTAAAGGATAATTTGAATGCTAACAATGTCAGTTTAGAACTTGAAGTTGTTAAACCAGTGATGGTTCAGCCATCACACCTTATAGAAGATGATAGAGAGCTGGTTGACGACCATGCCTCGTTGGAAGAGTCTGGTAATCTCACTTGTGGTACGGATATGGAACTTAGCCAGAAAATGGAGGGTATATGTGGGGTCTCCTGAAAAAAATTAAATTTAGATAGAAGTTCAGGCAATGAGTCCATAGAAGAAGATGTCTTGGATACTAAGCAGAATGAATCCAAGAATGATTCTGGAGAGGAAGATAGGAAGGAAGACATGAAGGAGGATGTAGAGGTGGGCGGACTCTCTCCTGATAAGAAGGATATGATTTCTAAAGAAAAAACTAAACCGCAGCTGTGATGGAGAAAAGAAAAGCTGAATGTACTGGTTCCATATACAATATTTATATTATACCCTTAGACAAATATAGACTGCTATCAGGTATTTATCTTGTAGCTGTGATGCTTCATGGTTTATTTGTGATTGCTATTTGTTAAGCTCATGAACATATTGCCCAAGTATCATATTCATGATGATTCTTTGAATTTATACATATTTCCCCCTTAATATGTGTTGTTGACCTTTTGTGTTAGTAGGCTCAAGGGTCTTGTTGTTAGGAGGTGCTCGTGTTGTTTTCTCAGAGTTGCATAAAAATAACTTGTGAATAATTTACCTTGATGAAAATTAAAATTTTCATTTCATGCAGCAAGGGTGGTCAACTCATGAAAGCTTTTGAATGATATTGTGTCAAAGCATTAACTATAATCTTGTATCACAAAGTCTACTAAATACTAGATAAGGGTCCCCTTTCCCTGATTCAGATTTCAGAACTTTATTCATTGCTACCAAGTGCCATGCTGATGAGATTATACGATTACTTTTGATGAAATAGTAATGACAGTTCTCTGACTTACATTTTAATATTATCAAACATCATATGTTCTGGTGAAATTGATTCAGTGGTTAGGGGGTGGAGATGGGCTGTGAGAAGGTCCTGGATTGTGGTCGTACAACGTGCAAAAGGGAAAAAAGAGAGCATATATTAGTTTGGAGGAAGTATGTAGTCAAAGCCATTGGTAGGCAGTACAAATGGCTATAGATTTTTAGCTGGTAGAAGGATGGGTAATTTCGTTGTTCATAGTTAAAAATAATTATTTTTATGTTTTGAAAGTGGGGTAAGACTGGCAAGTTATTTTGCAAGAGAAATGCAGAAGCTGTGCTGACAAGATAGATTACAGGTCACTGTTTAATTGGTGTAAGTTAACTGAGTCATTCTGCTGGAAGCACTAGTAGCAAAGGGTCGATGATTGAATTTGAGTAGAAGCTACTGCAAGAGAAATGAAGAACATGTACAGCCTGTGCTAGAAAGATATAAGTTCAGATTGATTGGTTGAACCTAGTGGTCCTAGCCATTTGTGGATCTTATCAGAATGTGGATCTTGAACTAGCTTGTGTTGAGGGTGAAAGAAGAGATGGAAATATTGGGCCTTAGAAGTTGAATATAATATATGTGGAACTTAGTCGACTTCCCTGCAACTATCATATATGTTGATGTTTTGTGGCTTTTGCCAGCAACCAATGGGAACTAATAAGGTTATGCTCTCTTTGGTGGGTGGGTTTTGTGCCTGTTTGTTTGTTCTTTTCTTTTCTTTTCTTTCTTCCTTTCTGGTTTGGAAGGGGGGGGGGGGGGAGGCAAGAATCTATCTTATTTAGGCAAGTAAAGGTATTTAAAACCTTCGATATAAGATTGGTGGGTTAAGGGAAATTAGTAGGATGCAAGGGATTGTCAATGATAATTGAGTAATCCTTTTATATGCAGATTCTCATAAGATCTGTATCAGTGAACTAACATTTGGATATGAGAACTTATATCAATTGAAGACGTGTACAATCGAAAAATATTGAATATTTTAAAATTTCTGTAAACAATTAGAGGTTGGAAGGGTTATTGCCAGTAAAAGGACACGGATAACCATATGTAGACACTGGTTGGGACCTTTTTCTCATCTTTGTGCATTTAATCACAGTAAAAGCTGGACAATTTTATTGCAGGAACATAGGGACTGTTAGACTTATCTGCGGTGCTAATCTAATAATTTTTAAGGGGATAGGGTATTCCTGCTATATTATCGAATATTTATCACGGAAGTATATCATAATTATATTGGATATATCATAATTGTATTTTGCAGTCAGTCCATATATTATTTTATTTTCATTCCTATTTTGCAACTAAGTATTTAGAAAATATAGTTGTTTTTGTTATGATTTACATACGGTGTTGGGGTCTCGAGAACAATTTGGGGAATCTCTAAGGGTGTTCGAACGGTGGGGCTGATCTTGTAGTGAACAATTGAACAAATTGCTTTGTTCTAATTAGTATACCTCAGTCTGGTTTTTATATTTAAATGGCTAAAAATGCAAAGTAAACCACATTAATCCTAGCTCGAGTGTTCAAATTTTCGCATTAATGTTCAAGAGCTGATCTTTAAGTCCAAGAAGCAATAAGTACATCTTGTTATCCATAGTAGTCAACTAATTTGTTATTCAAATCTTTCCAACTACATTATTTATTCTGTTCCGTGGCACAAATATATATAACAATGTTGTCTTTGAATGTCTTCATGTGTAGCTGAATTAATTTCATATGATAGATAACATCTGGACATCACAATTACTGTTAAGCTAGAAATATTTGGACGCTTCAAATGTAGCTTGCCCGATATGAACATCAGATATTATTGATTCACGTTCTTGATATAGCATCCTTACCTGCTATAGAAAATGATTATCTGAGCGAACATGATATCTGAAATTTTAAACCTTGTTCCCTACCAAATTTGTGTTTTTACAGATCTTCCAGATGATTCCCACTGCTGGTAATTGTCTTATGTGTGGTGTCCCTTCTGAATAATTCTTCATTCTATAAACTATCCTGAAAATAATGTCTGAAAAGTCATTTTGTTTCCTATTAATTATGGTTTAGACACATTAAATTTTTTAACGCTGTCATTATTAATACACTGATTTTCTGTTGGCTCCTATTTTCTGTTGTGGTTCTAGATCAGACTATATTAATATTGGCTTCTTCGCGGTGGTTTTTTTAATATGCACATAGCAAGCATCAGTTAATACAAATAATGAGCTGAAACGGCAACGTCTCTGGAATTCAGATTCTGTTAAGGCACCTGACCCGCAAACCTACAATGTAACTAATAGTGCAACAAAAGATGCTTTTCAGCCTGCTCTTAGAAGACCCTTCACAAGATCTGACTCCTCACTTGGTGGAGATGAGTCAAAGGAGCGAATTGGTATGCAACTCTAGATATCTGTACTACTTTTCCATCGAGCGGGACAATTTTTTTTTTGCTTTAGACAGTTTTAAGTTTAATTATCATGTTAGTTTTAAATAAATCCTAATATTTTTAAGTCCATATGTAAAGCATTTGAATATATTTATATTGCAATTGTACAAATTAAAATGAAATCCAATTTTTGGCAATCTTAACATTAATCTTAATCTTATTACATTAGATTTAATGAAATCCTGTTAGTTTTAAGGCTAAATGCAAAATAATCAATTGATTAAACCATTTAAAAATATTTATATCGCAATTCTACAAATTTGAATGATCTATATGAAAAGAGATTTAAACATCTATTTCCTCGTCATAATAACTTTAGGAAAAAGTAGAATGGAAATTAAAAAGAACATTACTATTTGCTTTGCCAGGAAAACAATAGACAAGCTATTTCTTTCTTATGTCTGTGAAAGTAGCATGACAAAAGAAGGAACTTCTTTTGTTTTGTGGGAGCTTATAATGAATTGATGAACGTTTGGAATGACACGATGCTTTTCATCGGAATCTTTTTTCGCACATGGTTATCGATCTAGAGAAATAATAAATTGGTGGATATTATCAAAATTTTAGCAGTGAATAACTTGGTATTGACGATTCCTTTTATATTTGTCTTACATATATGCAGAGTTAATTAAATATTTTTTTTGTAAGAAATGTTTGATTTAGTTATATAAAATCATTATATAGTATTGAATGTTCAAAACATACTTTTATGTTATATTATCAACATGGCTAAAATACCATACACCGTATGCAAACCTGGATAACAAAGACAGCAGACACCCTCCATTATGATTCTAAGGCAATAATATTAAATCATACAGGTATAAAAAAACTACTTGATCTGAATTTGATGTGGGTTAGACCATTTTCATTTGTTCTACATATATGCAAGTGCCATTCTATACAGTACCTGATTTACCATCCCTTCTGTCCTGTATGTGGGCATGCATTTGTCTCTGTGAATGGCATCAGAAGGCGAAGGATTTGTGGTTTTGGCTAGGATTTGTGGTTTTGGCTATGTTTACGTCCTATATGTTAACTTTTGCTGTTTTTACACTTTTAGTTTTAAAGTGAATTCATGCAAGGTGGGTTTTCAATTGAACACATTCCTATATTGCTCGGTCAATTGAATGACCTTTCCTGTTAATTTTAGTTTTTGAATTAGAAGGCTAAATCCATTTGGGACTCACTCCTTCTCTCAAGTAAACAACGGCAAACTCGTCCCTTCTGTTGGTTGCATGCTTTAACTTGTGACCTCTTTGCCACAATTTTCATGTGCTACCATATTTTCCAACTCTTTATATTGTTGAAGGGTGAAATACACTACTCAAATTGTAATAACCGGTTCTGTTTCTACTTCCTGTATTTTAATGAAATCTCTCATTTCCAAAATTTCCCCCTAATTTTCCTTAGTATTTTTTATAATTTTTCCAAAACCCTAACCCTGGCCCGGCCCAAGCCCCTTTCCCTCGCTTCCTTTTCTTCTTCTATTTTCTCTTTCCTCTTCCGCTCCTTCCTCCTGCGATTCTTTCGCTGCACGCATGACCACGTCACCCTTGCAACGATCTCCACGACTTGGGTGCCTCATCCCCTCAATCACACACCCAAAACCCTCAACAACCTTCTCTCTCTCTCTCTTCTCTCCTCCTCACCTCCACCAACCCACCGCCGACGAGCCCCTCTACCCCACCGCACACCATCCTTGCTCCACCACCTTACCTCTCTCAATCCATAACATCCTACTTCCTCCCGCAACCACACCCGACTCCACCAAGCCATCTTCATCGGCACCACCCCGGCAGCCCTTCTCACTGTCTCCACCTCCATCCTTGGCATCTCCAGCTACGCCCACGGGTCATCACCGTGCTTTCCACCATCTTCTTCCCTCTGCAGCCGAGACCACCATCACCTCCGACCATCGCTGGCAGCCTCCATCGCCTCGCTGAGCTCCCCTCTGGTTGCTGCAACCAAGCTCCGTCACTATCGCATCAGCCTCTCCGGCATTTCATCGAACACTTGTTGCCGTCACCGTAGCCGCCATCGCCGTCGTCGTTGGCAGTGCCGCCGCCGCCCAGGCAATTGTCGCCGCAACAGTCGCCGCCGCGGCCGTCATCAACGCAGCCACCGTGCCACGCTCACATCGCGCCCGTGCCCGGCTCCGCGCCGTTCTTCGTCGTCTCGTGTGTCGAGG
Organism: Agapanthus africanus; assembly: GCA_030015575.1. Classification (NCBI taxonomy): domain Eukaryota; kingdom Viridiplantae; phylum Streptophyta; class Magnoliopsida; order Asparagales; family Amaryllidaceae; genus Agapanthus; species Agapanthus africanus. The sequence continues at coordinate 135,987,667 of CM057342.1, forward strand.
TGATCACCGCGTCCGTGTCGCTTCAAATTCAATGACCTAAGGCAAGTGATCCCGACCACTTGCTATCATGCTATTATTATTATGTGATGTTATAATCGAATCATAAATTATATTTTAAAACGTTTAGTGATAGAACCGGTTTAGATTGTGTACCGTGATTGTGCGCGACATAACAAACTGTTACGACCCACCCCTAATACAGAGAATATTGTCCGCTCTGGCCGAAACCGCACGGTTTTGTCCTTCGGGATGACTGGACCCGACCAGGGGCCACTTCCCAGGAGGTCATTCATCCCAGAACTTTCCTGGCTCAAGCACGTTTAACTACGGAGTTCTCAAGCTCCTGTAGTGCCGGTTCACTTAAAATGCGCCTCTGTATTGAAGAGCGGTATCATTCTATTTATAGTACAGATCTGTCCTCTTTCGGAATATATTCCGAAAATTCCCCATTGTTTTACAGTGGGTCTCCATACTTATCTGGTATAAATGGGTATACCGGATAATACCTGGGTATTACATTCTCCCCCACTTAGAACAATGGTTCGTTCTCGAACCACAGACTTACTATTGAGGAACCAGCTTTGATACCATTTTGTCACGACCCACCCCCAATACAGAGAATATTGTCCGCTCTGGCCGAAGCCGCACGGTTTTGTCCTTCGGGACGAACTGGACCCGACCAGGGGCCACTTCCCAGGAGGTCACCCATCCCAGAACTTTCCTGGCTCAAGCATGCTTAACTACGGAGTTCTCAAGCTCCTGTAGTGTCGGTTCACTTAAAAAGCGTCTCTGTATTGAAGAGCGGCATCATTCCATTTATAGTACAGATCTGTCATCTTTTGGAATTGTAGGGTGTTTTTCGTCACCCCATTGAGATGGAAATACGCGCGCTTGTCAGGCGCATTACAGATTTCCTCTGCCTAGGGTAGGCTGGGGTTTATTGATTGTGGGGATCCGAATCTCCGGCAGCCACGGACTAAGCTGCCGTTAATTACCCCTCGTCTTTGGAGCGAGCGAACCTCCGATTAATGGGTTAAACTGGTCATGCGAACTCAATATGCAGTGTGCGTGTGTTGTGTTTTAAAAGGGGTTTTGAATATATCGGGGACCCCGCAAAGTTTTTACTGGGGTCCCGCTACCTGGATAGCGGACTGGGGGTCAAGGGGGCTAGCAGCCCTCTTGCGGGGTGTGGGGCAGCGCCCCGTTAGAAATTTTTTCTAACGGGGGAGGTGTTTTTAGTGTGGAGTATGTGTGTATGTATATATACATATATATAAAAAAAGGGAAATGGGCATTCAAAGGATGCGTGGGAAAAAGCGCTCGAGCGCTAACGCTTTGGGCGCTAACGCCTCACGTGCCAGGCATGTGGGCGTCGCGCTTTGGGCGCTAGCGCTTTGAGCGCAAGAGCGTTAGCGCTAGCGCCCCACGTGCCAGGCACGTGGGCGCTCGGGCGCTAGCGCTTTGAGCGTAAGGGCGCTAGCGCCTCACGTGCCAGGCATGTGGGCGCTCGGAAGGCAAAAGGGACTTGGTCCTTGCAATAGGAGTTGTACTTCCAGAAAGGAACACTTATTATTTTTTTTTTGTGTGTGTATACATGAGGAGTTAAACTAGTCTGGGGTTCTGGAGATGAGTCTCCTTCTTCTTTCTAACTCCTAGGATATTTTGAAGCTGATGAAGGGGCTTCTCCTCTTGAGCCCTGGATCTTCCCTAAAGTGGGGTTTCTGGAGACGAGTCTCCTTCTTCTTCCTAACTCCTAGGATATTTTGAAGCTGATGAAGGGGCTTCTCCTCTTGAGCCCTGGATCTTTTCCCAAAGTGGGGTTTCTGGAGATGGGTCTCCTTTTTCCTATCGTTTGGCTGCATCTTGGAGAAAGGGGGTGAGATTTAAAAATCTCCCCTTTTTGATATCTAATGGAAGATCCAAGTTTCCCTTTGTGGGTTTTGTGGTGAAAAACTATTTAGTTTTGGAAAAGAAAGAGTAAAACTCTTAATTTAATTCAAAAGAAAAAAGAAGATTTTAGAACCTTGAGGAAGGAGAAAGAGGCACAAGCCCTAATTTTTGAGAATGAAAAGGTTGTTTTTAGATATTTTCATCATGTTGCCTTATATAGGTTTACATATTTACATATAGCCCCTTGGGCTTTACAAAATGGCATTTTGTCCATCCCATGGCTCATGTGCCATTTCTTTTTGCACATAAGTTATGAGCTTTACAAAAATTTGGCTTTATGCCCATTTTGCATACATTCATGCATAAAAAAATTACATACATATTTACATATAGCCCCTTGGGCTATACAAAATGGCATTTTGTCCATCCCATGGCTCATGTGCCATTTCTTTTTGCACATAAGTTATGAGCTTTACAAAAATTTGGGTTTATGCCCATTTTGCATACATTCATGCATAAAAAATTACATACATATTTACATATATAAAAATTATTTATTACATGATCTATATTTTGGCATGGAGGAGGCTGGTTGAGGGCTCGACTTGGGCATGGGCCCGCCTGACCTGGGCTTGGGCCCACCTGGCTTAGGGTTGACCTTGACTCGGTCAACCGGGTGCAAATTTTGACCCCAACGAAGTGTCCCCCATCAATAAATGCACACCGCACATTTGAGCCGTGTGTATGAAATTGATGGATCTTGAAGCTGGACTTCAAGGTGGAACATCAGTCCGGGGGCGGAGCATCATCCCAGGAGCATAATTCCGGGGATCGGAGCATAATTCCGAGGGCGGGGTATCATTCCGAAGAGTCAGAGCATCATTCCAATTTGCGGAGCATAATTCCAGGGATCGGAGCATCATTCCGAAGGGCGAAGCATGATTCCAAGGATCGGAGCATCATTCCGAAGGGCGGAGCATGATTCCAGGGTTTGGAGCATCATTCCGAAGGGCGGAGCATGATTCCACGGGACGGAGCATCATTCCGAAAGGCGGAGCATGATTCCAGGGTTCAGAGCATCATTCCGAAGAGCGGAGCATGATTCCAGGGATCGGAGCATCATTCCGAAGGGCGGAGCATGATTCCAGGGGATGGAGCATCATTCCGAAGAGCGGAGTATCATTCCAGGGATCGGAGCATCATTCCGAAGGGCGGAGCATGATTCCAGGGATCGGAGCATCATTCCGAAGAGCAGAGCATGATTTCAGGGATCGGAGCATCATTCCGAAGAGCGGCAGACATTCTGACCGAAGCATAATTTCGATGCAGAGGTTGATTCCCAGGCGAAGTATAATTCCGACAAGAAAGCCATATACTTCGAGGCGAAGCTTGATTTCGACACGGGGTACACTCTGAGACGAAGCATGATTCCGGCGCAGAGCTTGTTGGCTGACTTGATTCCGAGACGAAGCATAATTTCGACAGGGAAGACAGATACGCCGAGGCGAAGCATGATTTCGACACGGGGTACACTCTGAAACGAAGCATGATTCCGGTGCAGAGCTTGTCGGCTGACTTGATTCCGAGACGAAGCATAATTTCGACAGGGAAGGCAGATACTCCGAGGCGAAGCTTGATTTCGACGCGGGGTACACTCTGAGACGAAGTATGATTCCGGCGTAGAGCTGGTCAGTTGATTTGATTCCGAGACGGAGCATCATTCCGGCAGGGAAGGTAGATATCTCGAGGCGAAGCATGATTTCGACACGGGGTAAATTCTGGGACATAGCATGATTCCGCCGCAGAGGTTATTGGTTTGATTTGATTTGGGTTGACATCAGCATCGCTATACTGGAATATGGTACCAGAAGCAACTCATCATTTGCCATGAGAGGATTTGGGGATTTTGGTTTTGGCCGGCATCTGCATTGCTGCACTGGAATAATGCCAGGAGCAACTCATCATCTGCCCCGGTAGGATTTCGGAATTGATGGCTTAGGAGACAGGTTTAGATCCCTATCACTTAAGGCTTTTCAATTTTATGGGTCGTAAGGGTCCCATAAAAGCATTTTCTCCCTACGAGTCGTAAGGATCCCATGATGTATTTTCTCCTTAGGAGTCGTAGGGACTCCTAAGTGTGGCTCTTTTATGAGTCGTAAGGATCTCACGCGGTAATTTTCTCCTCACAAAATTGAGAGGACTTTGCGAGTGCATTTCATCTCTTTTTCATGAGTTTGCGCCCTTTCGGGTTTTCGCAAACTCGCCGGTAGTCCTGCTGTTTACTCACGGAGCCCTTTCGGGTTTTCTTCCGTGCCTATTTTGCTTGTGGACATACCCCTTTTTTTTCGCCGGTGGGACTTTGAATGTGGTCTCGCCGGTAGGACTTGGGAGAGATTGGGATCGTTTTACGCCCGTGGATTGTATACGGTTTTGCAGGATGTATGATCCAGACCGTAGGGCCGGAAAAATTTCGGGACTTTGTTGGCGTTTGCATCGCTGCACTGGAATATGGTACCAGGAGCGACTCATCATTCGTCATTGGGATTTGGAATTTGGCTGGCGTTTGCATCGCTGCACTGGAATATGGTACCAGGAGCGACTCATCATTCGCCATTGCCTATTGGGAAGCGATGGCTTAGGAGACAGGTTTAGATCCCTATCACCTAAGGTTTTTCAATTTTATGGGCCGTAAGGGTCCCATAAAAGCATTTTCTCCCTACGAGTCGTAAGGATCTCATGAAGGTTTGTTCTCCTCATGTATCGTGAGGACACATGAGTGGGTCTTCCCAATGGACCATTATTCTAAGGGCGGAGACCGGTCGCTGGACTGGTGATTGCGGTGGGATATGGGTATGATGAGAATTATTTGAGCCCGTGGATTGTATACGGTAGTCAATTTGGGGATTAACCGTAGGGCCGGAAGAATTTTGGGAAACTGGATTTTGGTTGGCGTCTGCATCGCTGCACTGGAATATGATACCAGGAGCGACTCATCATTCGCCGTTGTTTTTTTTGTTTTACCGCAATTGCTCTATCATTTCAGCTTTTTTTATTGCGAAGATCGCGATTGCCCTATTATTTCGGATTTTATTCGCGGTTGCCCCATCATTTCGGCTTTATTTTCATTTTTATTTTACTCGCTGGTTTTTATTGCGAGTTGCCCCATCATTTCGGCTTTTATTTTTCTTTTATTTACATATTTTTTTGTTTATTTACATATATATATATATATATTTACATTCCCTGTTTAACGACTCAGAGGTCGATTGTTTTCAGAGAAAGGCAGATGTTTGAGAGAATCAGTTTCACGAAGAACTTCGGTCTCCGTTTGTATGAAATTGGCGGTCGCGGCTTGACTGTTAACACGCCTTTGGACAGTTCTATCTCTCCTGCCTTGTATTGCTTTTCGACCCAATGTTTGAAGACGAAGCAGTCCTCAATGGCATGACCTATCCCTCTGTGATAGGGAAGTATTTGGGGTCGTCGGTCATATTCGCTTCCTGCGGTCTTTTTGACTCTGGCAGTTGTAGACCATTCCTTAGGGCGTCTTTGAATATTTTACGGATTTTGTCCCTTCTGAAGGAATAAACCTTATCCAGCTTCTCTTTCAGTGGAGATTCTTCTCCCTCTCCGAACACTGGCTTCCGAGGCTGGTTGGCACTAGGTCTGCTCATCCCTTGCTTTATTTTGGTTAGCCGAAGTGTTGAAAGATTCAGAATCGTCGGAATTTCCGTCTTTGCGATTATCTTCCTTTCGGTTTCTCCAGGACCTATTGTTATTTTAGGAATCCGAGGAGGACTCTTGTTTTGAGCGCTCCAGCATCTGAACTTTCATGGTCAGCTCTTGGAATGTTTTGAGACCCGCAGTGCATAGAAACAGGGCCATCCAATTGTTGAGATTTCCGATAAGGAGACTGACAGATTGGTCCTGCTTTATCGGCGATTCACATTTGACGGAGAGATTGCACCATCGGGTTATAAAATCCGTGCTGCTTTCGTTGTTCTTTGGCTTGGTCCTTACGAGCTTGGCAATGGTGATCTTATTGCTGACGCTCATGAACCTCTGCCGAAACAGAGACTTCATTTGGACGAAAGTTGTGACGGAACCATCCGGTATGCTCGCGTACCAGTCGAAAGCAACATCGGCCAAGCTATTAATGAACTGGCGGAGGAGAAGCGCATCATTGCCCCCAGTATTCCCACATGAGGCTTTAAAGTGGGCGATGTGCTGATTCGCATTTCCCGTCCCATCGAATCTTCCAAATTTATGGATGACATAGCCGCTAGGAAATTCTACCAGATCATACTGAGCAGGATATGGTCTCCCTCTACTGCTAACATCTTTTTGTGCTTCGGCTTCAGCTACCAATGTTTTGACTTTACTTTGATCTTGAGTTAGCGGGCCACTGTCATCGGTAGCCAAGACATTTCCCGAGATAAGATGCGACTGATTTTCATGTGGTTCGCCCACTTTTGGATTTGAGGGAATAGGCGTCGGCTGCTTTGGGACACCGTTTCCCGTTTCACGAGCAGAGCCCTGCGCTTGATTAGGAGGCTGAGAGGCAAGTCGGGCCGTGAGCTGCATCACGACATTCGTCAAGTCGTCAATTTTGGAGTAGAGTTTGGCCATTTCCTTGTCTCTGTTCCAGAGCTGCTTTCGGAGCTCTTGAAGCAGCTCTTGCTCCGCGGTCCTGGGGCGGAAAGTCGGCTCTTCCTCGCCGTCCGAGCTCGACTCTACATGGACTGAAGGGTCTTTCTGCCTATCATCCTCATCGTGAGGGTTTTCATCATCCAACAGAGGTGGCTGTTCTTGGGAAGAGGCAACCACATTCAAGCCAGATTGGATTTGAGATGTGGTGGCCCCGTCCTTGCTCTTACTGTGCGTGCCCACCGTGTAGACAGTGTGGACCATATATCCAATCATTTCCTCATCTTCGGCGGGGTAACCCTGTTCTTCGAACTTCATGAGGTTCAGCCTAGCAGGAGCCCTAGCCTTTTGGTTGGCTCTATATCTGAGCCTTTTCTGCCTTAGCTTCTCAATTTTAAGGGCTTGGCGGGCATCTGTTTCCTGGGAAGCCACCGTGAGTCGATTAGCGGGGAGCTTAAAGAAGACACCCGATCGAGCAGTTGTCAAGGGCACCGCCGGAGCTTGCTTGAGACGCCTTGTTGCTTTGTTGGTGTTGATGGCCTTGCCCCCAGCTGGGGCAAGGAGAGTCGTTCAAACACTGACTTGCGTTTGAGTTGGGGCGCCTTCGAGACCACCACATTTGGCCTCTTGCCTTTCGAGACTGGTTTGTCTGTCGCCGGGGCTTGAGGAGCTGGGATGACGTTAGCTGACACGAACATGATAGAGCCGAATGGTAGCGGC